>JASPKZ010001355.1:0-49652 GCA_030220185.1 Diploptera punctata | reverse complement strand
CTTTAAAGTGTTCCTCACTTATCTTAACTGTCCATTTCCTTTATTCATACAGGCGTAATTTTTTATAAGTGTGAAAGTATAGGCCTATTAATTTTACTGATAGGCCTATTTAGTTTGTCTTAATATCTTAGTGTTATTCAATATAATGTGTGTTTTGCCCCCTTAATGTGTCTTCTCTATTGTCTAGTAATAAGTACTAGTCCTACGTCATCAGCGTGTAGGCCTTCCAACAGCCACACCTTATTAACAAATCAGAAAAATTGACAAATATTTGGTAAAATTTTCAGTAAATCCAAAGCGGTGATCTCTAACCAGAAACTAGTTCAAGGCCAACTCACAAAATGTTTTAATAGACCCTAACTAACTAACTATCAGCTCTACTATTAAATTCATTAGATCTAAAATTTGCTTATGAAAATTGTTGGACCACAAAGAGATAAATATATATAGGCCTAATACAGTTGAATGAAGAAAACTGTTTAACAGTGAGCTACATGATCTTATCGGAAACCTGAAATATTAAGAACAGTAAAAAATCTCGTAGAATTTGATGGGAAGAACGAGGCAATGTACTGGGAGTATTATAAAAGAGGGGCATAGAAACTTCTTGTAGGAAAACCAGAGTGACAGCTCCCAGTAGGCAGGGTCAATAACAGTAGCCATGATTTGAAGGAGTGAATAATACAGGAAATGATTGGAAAATATTATCCCAGGATGTTGGTGTATGGAGAGCTATGTCCATGTGACAATGAACCTCCGGGTTGGTTAGTCCTGATTAGTTACTACTAGGCCCTATGCAGGCTATGTTAATTGAATAAATCCAAGGGAGTTGGCTTAATCACTAGTCTTTAAGAAAGTATTAGGGAGATCCTGGGTTCAAATACCGATTATTCGGCTTTTACATACTCAACACTAATAGGCAACTAGCTAGTATTTTCATTATCAGAATTAATTTCATCGTGTTCATTACAGTCGGATTACTAGGCCTATAAACTATAAGTTAGGCCTATTTGAACATATGACAGCTACAATGGAATCTAGGAAGATGTACATTATTACCGCTCATACGTAGAATGACGATGGTAAGATGGGATGAGAGCATGAGATCACCTAGGCATAGTAACATCTAGGCATGTTAGGCATAATATTTAACGGTTAGGCCTAACTTATAATAGAGACAATCGCTAATTAACTGGATAGTAAGTTAGTCCTATAGGCCTATGTGTCTCCCTTTCTGTCTGTCTGTCTGCCTATAAGGCCTACCCGTACATCCCCGTGTGAGACAAGGGTGTTATTTGCTCGAGTTTTTTTATCCAAGCTAATTTAGATACGCTGATGTACCTAGAAATATCAGTGACTGGCAAGTGGTAAGCTCATAGCCTCAAAGGGACACTTAATAAGCAACTAATGTTTAAGTAGATGGGAGAGACCGGTTAAATTTAGCTGAGAAACACTATTTAGGCTTCAGATCCTTTTACGAACCCGAAAATCTTGAGATTAGTGATCCACGACTTAAATTCCCTCCCGAAGTAACACCTACTCCTACATCTCCCTTGGATTCTTCCATCCTAAAAAGTCAATAGACATCAGCGGGTTCCAACACGCGACGCTTGTAATCTGGAGCAAGGAACATAATTCGTAGACTTCTAATGTCAATAGGCCTAAATGAACAGTTAAACAATTACAATAAAAATAAAATGCATACACAATGAATAGTAAAATCTGAAATAGAAACATGTAGGTAGCTGTATTTTGTAAACTTAACTTTTCACAATACTTTATAAAATGTTGAAGTAAGTTAGCCTGAGGGCAACAAATGGTAACAGCGATTGGCTGTTGTTAAGGTTGAATGTGTTACTATGGCTACCCGGACTCTCAATTCTCAAATTCTGAACAGTCAGATCTCCAAAAATCTGTTATTCACTTACATTTTACACTATTAGGCCTATTAATTAACTAACTCACTGACACTATCGAACCCGTAGGTTCAAGGCCGCGCGGACATTAGCTCTCCACACATCCCTATCCTGAGCTTATATTTTCCGATCATCCCTTGTATGATCTACTCCCCTCAAACCATGGTTAATGTTATTCTCCCACCACATTCTTGGTCTACCAACTGGGCTTATTCCATCTGACATTCCTACAAGAAGCTTCCATGCCCCTATTTCATGCCCCACTCGTGCTATATGTTCTAACCATCACAGTCTATGAGACCTAACTTTCCTTTGGCTTATTAGCCTCTATCTGGATTGCTGTAAAGATAATGCAGCTCAGTGTTATGTAGTCTTCTCCATTACCTGTTTGATCATTACTCTTGTGTCCCAAAAATTTCATAAGAACTTCTCTTTAATAGGCTACTACTGATCTTTTCTCCTCCCTTAGAGTAAGGGCCATCTTTCAAATCCATAGTCCTTAGCCTAACTGGAAGACTTTAAGGGGGGTGATGGGTGAAATTACTATTTTCTACATTTTTTGAGCTAGGGACTTGATTGTACAAATATTCACTGCATTATACATAATTATGAGTTTAAGTTTCATTCTTGTGAGACATTTATTTTATGAGTTATTAGGCTTAAATATTACATTTTTAAAATAATTGCATAGCCTATAGGCCTTATTATAATTAAATGGGTTTCACAATTTTTTAGTAAAATGTCTGTTTTTTTACAAGATCCCTAAAATATTTAGAAAAAATATCATGCATTAGAATTCTTATAATATGAATAAAAAGGGAGAAAAAAAATTGTACCTGATGTGTGGAATTACAAAAAAATATAATAATTGCATAGGCCTACATTTTATTTTTTATTTCTTAAATATTACTTCAATCATGACACCCGTGCACTACTTTGTTACCCATTGTTTTTAGGACATGCAGTAAAAATTTGAACCTTCTAGGACAAAATTTCTGAATTCCATTCAATTTTGAATGTACAAAAATGCAATGGAAATAAAAGTGTGGAAAAACAAGTTTGAAGATTTGCACGCAGGTAGTATTAACTGGCGCAGCCTTTGAACTCAGATGTAATTTAGGGCTTAGACGCGCCATAGCCTCTGAAACTTTGCCAACATATAGGCCCAAATTAGAGTACAGGCTATTTTTAGTACAAAAACAAAAGTACCAATTTTGATCTCAAATGGTCAATATTCACCCATCACACCCCTTAAGAAGGTAATTTCAGGTGCATAACACAATAGCCTATGTACCAATGTGTAAAATAGTCATAGGGTCACTTCGAGAAATTACACTTTTGCTGGTGGAAGGCCTAATTCTCTATAAAACCTGTAGATTATCTACATCATCGTTTTATTTATTCAGAAAAAATAAGCATAAAACCAACTAATAGCTTCATAGTTGAGAAGTAAATTTCATCTTACCTTTATCTGCTAACTCCGTCCACCTTACAGCTGATGACGTTGGATCTTGTAGATATGGCGTGTAGATTCCAATCTCTGGTACCACCAAACAGATGACTGGCCGTCAGATTTGGCTACGAATTCTTGTATCTTCAAGTTGGCTGTTAGTCCATGTGTTGATTGTAGAACTGAGACAAAAAGAAAATAGTTTTTACTATCTAATACTGATGTATAAAACTAAAATAGAAATAGGCTTAACTTGTAGAATATTCTGACTACTGACAGTTCATACTTGAGAATAGAGAGGCCATGTTGCCATAGCAATAGGCCTACATTCCACCTTGGCGATAGCCCTCACCTATCTGCCTTCATACACAAAAATTCCCAAAAAATTTACCTACTTTGTAATTACAAAATACGTTAACAAAGTTAGTGTTCTGGGCCTAAACTGCAGACAGAAAGTTTTATGTTACCTGGCATCACACTGCAATGTTTGTTGAGGAAGTCTAAAAATTTAGTTTTTTAACCTTTCAAATGTCAGTATAGGCTACTTATGCATACATGATATCGTTGCGATTCCATATTTGTGCTACATGTCTTGTCCATCGCAGTAGGCATAAATATAATATAAAAGTAAATTAATATTTTTAATATAATAGGCCTAGGTCTACTAAAATATTAAAATGAGACCCATGCGTTTTTAAATATAAAAGTTTAATAATACTTTCATTTTGAGCTTCCATGCCTCTCTTTCATTCCCCATAGTAGTAAAATCTTAGACCTGTAGGCTAAGCCTATTATATTAAGACTTTTGTAGGTTAGTTAAGGAAAATTTACTTCCATTATAAAAATAAATTTCTTGGGTATGAACCCTATTCATTATAATAAATTATGCTGCCTACCTCTCTTGAAGAGGAAATTTGCAGCAAAATCCCTGCTGTTGCTGACAGCTGAACTCTCCCTCCACCTGGTGAATCTCGCTGAAGTAATTTGTAATAGCAGTTTTTTTCCGCACAAAATGTAGAACTGAAAAAACAAAATGATTTTACAGGATATAAAAATGAAATTTTAAAATTGCCTAATCATAAATTATTGAAACAAATGGAGACTTGATAAATAATCATTTACTCTAAACAATTATTTTTACTTCTCTGCGAAATGCTAAATTTTTGTTGAAAATTAACTCTATCTGGAGGATTAATGTAGATCTAATCTAAATTCAGAGCTTCTGTAGGTAACACGTGGTTAGCAAATTGAGTTCTACATCATAACAGGTTTCCTCAACCTTTAAGCTGCTCCTTTGTAGCTACTCAAATTCCTCAAATTTCTGGGTGGGGAGCGGTCCCATTCCGGCCGAAACTCCATGAGGAGATCTGTTTGGTCTCGAACCAATACATGTTTCTTATCTTTGCACCAAGGCTTGATGAATTAAACAGTTCGATTATGGGATGGAAATTCTTAAAACTGTTCAAACCCTGGCCATTACAGGAATAATTTATTTTATGGAAAATTCCCGATGGGGGATCGCCCCCGGACCTTTATGAAGTGTAGTGGGAAGTCCTGACCACAACAACGAGGGATGGATTACGTAGGTCCAAATTATAGGCACATTGTAGAAGTTTGCTTCTCGCCGTGTTCATTCGGCATCTTCTCTCTCCTGTGAGTATGGCGTGTAGTCTAATCGCTGTAACTTAGGCGATCTTAAACACTCACTTATTGCATCATGGAGAAAATTCCGAGTCATATCTTGCTATAGGCCAAAGTTAGACCGACATAAAATTGATTTAACTTGAAATGAGGATGTTTACACATTGAAGTTAAAAGAACATCTTCTAATAGAATTATTTTAAAAATTATTGTGGAATGTTCATCATATTTATTTGCAGCCTATTTAACCATAATGCACCATTTGGTCTAAATGTAAGTTTTCTTATAAACCCACATGGTCCCGGTTAGGCCCTATGTGTTATGAGTTTAAAAAATGATCAAAATCTAACTTTCCAGAAAAATTCAATCGGTGCAATCTACTTATTTTCAAATATTTTTAAAAATAATCTGTAGGCCTATTTATTTATTGCAAACTTAAAGCAATAATCAAAATGGCTACGAAATCCTTGTAATAGGTTTAGCCGTTTTACAAAGGCCAAATAAAAAAGAATGGATACGACATGTGAAAATAATTGGAACATTTAATTGAAATAGTCTATAAGTTGCGTTATATTACTAATTTTGAATCTTTCAATTGAAGTCCAGTTGGATTTGTCTAACAGAATAGGCTAGAAGAAAATAAAGACCAGGCCTACTACTTAAAAAAACTGAAACGTTTTAAAATCTCCAAGTTAGAGAAGTTTTTTTTTATCCTTCTGAATTAAAAAGTAGGTGAAGCACACGGATTGAGGCCTCCCGAAGCTGTAATAGCGTAGGAGAAAAGGGGATGAGAAAGAAGCTAAAGGTAGAACACACAATGTATTAACTTAAATTTCTAATACACTAATTCACTGGCACATATTGGGCCAGGAGGTTCATGCTCGCGCGGACATAATCTCTCCAGACATCCCTACCGTGAACTAATGTTTTCCAAACATCCCTGCATAATTTGCTTCCCTTGAATCACGGTAAATATTATTCTCCCACCTCTTATTGGTCTACCAACTGTCCGTTTTCCTCTGGATTTTCTACAGGTAGCTTCATGCCCCTCTTTCATTACCACCATTGGTGCCACATGCACTGTCCATCGCAGTAGGCCAATACGAAACTTAACTGTTCTTATTATATCTGGTTTCCTATAAAGATAATGTAGTTTACTCTTGTCTACTTCCCTATCCAGAGCTAGTGTTTTCCATCACCTCATGTATTCTATAATTTACCTAGGCCTACAGCAAATCATGGTTAATTTTCTATCCCTAACTCATTCATGGCCTACTTACTGTATTCTTACCCATGGTTTTCCTACAAGCAGTTTGAATGACCCTCTGTAAGTTCCCATGAAGATCATGTAGCTTATCTTACTGTTTATAAGTCTTCTTCATTCTTACTTTCTTTGGTGCAAAGATTTTCCTAATAACTTCATTCTCAAATAATTGAAATATTTTCACCCCCTTCAAGTAACAGTTCATGGTTCACATCCATATATAACAGGAAGGATAACTTTTATATAGGCCTATAGGCTAGTGTATTATTCTTTTTTTTTTAGAGAATTTGGGATGATTAGAGTTTCTGTAATACATAATACCATGCGTATCCAGAATTAAGCCTATCTTTAATTTTTCTCTCAATTTTCTTCCTGTAGGCTATGTAATTATTGTTCCTAGGTATTTGAATTCAGCCACGTCCTCAAATTTCCGAATGTTTCGTTAACTGTCCATTTCCATTAGGCCTATAGAAAGTGTTCCTACGAAACCATGTAGTCTATTTGGATTTATTGGAATTAATTCCCAGTCCCAATTTCTTGGAGTTATTCAGTAGAATGTGGGGGCTGACCTATAGTATCTCCTTCCTATTGCCTAATAACACATCGACAGCATACGCCTACCATATGCTATATTAATACAAATCTATGTTTCAAACATCAAGAAAAGTTCACTATAAGATAAAACAAATTTAAATTATAATCCAATCACTATTGATTGACACAAGCGGACATAACATATATTAATATAACCTATTTTAAATTTCAGGGTTGGTTCCTTTTTGCAGACTGTGCTCCAATTTTGAAAATTAAAGTTGAAGAACAAGTTTAGGCCTATGCTTAATTTTATTCCTGAATTTGCAAAGAATTCCAAGACTTCTAATGTGTAATCTCTCACCATGAGCAGGTAAGCATGTTTTATTATTCTTGTAGACAATAGCAACTAACACACTAGTTTGATCTGATGGTGTTTGCCTCTAATCTTTGGACTGCATATGGTTGTGATATTTGTTATGAGTGTGTGTTTTTCTCCTGAATCATTGAAAACTAATGACATACAAGATGAACCATTAAACTTTTAATATTTTGGGTCTAATAATCTGCTCACCAAGAATTTGCTGATATAAAATTAAACTTCATAAACACAAACATAAGCTACCTAACTGTAGATAGCCTATATACAATGACTTCCACGAATTTCTATGAGAAATTATAGAATCAGTTGAAAATCAAATTCAATCATAGACCTATTAATGACTGACACTAACAACACAAACATGTTGATAGACACCAGAAGTTAATGTGCCAAAAGCTATAGGCCCTATTTTAACTATCATTAATCGTGGGGTTACATGAAGTAATATGGGAGCAGGCCTATATTTTTCCCGAAGTATTAAGTTATGTATTTTATTGAATTTAATTACTTACGTCTACACGTCAAGAAAAGTGTACAAGGATATTGAATAGACTTAGCAAATCAAAAGTGGAGTTTAGACTTGTTAACAAGAATTAAATTTGAAAAAATAACTTTGGACCTAATAGGCTATAAATTTGAAGAATGTACCTTCCTACTTCTCATATAACCACAGTCTAATGAGAGGCTTAATCATAATTTTCTAATAAGTATTTTCTAGCTATCACTTAAATCTAAGCACAATTCCATTGTTTTTCGTGTAAAATATGCCTGTTCATCTTGCATGTAAGCCCTATTAAATATAAAAGATTACAACTTACTTTTCAGCAATATGGCTGCTATCTTCAGCCTAGGTCTATGCTGATGATGTCGAAAATTTTCTTCCTCTCACTTCTCTGCCCTTCTCTAGGATCCAAGTTTTAACCAAGTGTCCAAGCCTGTAGAAAGAATAAAAATTGCACAATTTGACCCTAATTGTCACATTTAACAATTAATTTAAGCTAAACCTCAAAGCAGCTAACAACATTGAATATCATAAATACCATAAAAAGCAGTTTAAATTTGTTTAGTTGAAGTACACTATCATTGATTCTCATTTGATCTGTAGGCCTATTATAGCCTACACACGAGTCTACATTACGCACTGATATATAACAGTAGGTTATCCTGCCTGTTACGTAATCTCCGTAAATGTTTTACTTAGATCACGTGATACATTCCTAGGTGTGTCCGTTTTCATGGAATATTATATCATTAAAAACATATTGTATTAATTAAAACAAATTTTATTATCTAAATAATGAAAGTAATTTTTGTAATAATTATTTATATTCTTACATTGGAAGACATCATAATGTCTTGTAAAAAGTACTTTCGCTCCTCTGTAAACAGGAAATACCGCCATGTTTGATCGAAGTCGAGATGGCGGATGCCCCTCTTTATGTGCCCATGAAACCAGTCAGGTTCTAAATCTATGTTTGCATTTCGCGCGTTACGTTTCGAAATTTTTTATTGAATGATTTTTGTTATTTTGGTTTTTTTTAATGTAGCCTATCCAAAATATAGCAAACTCTACCAAGGGGGTTTAGAGACATTGTGGGTATTTATCCTAAGCAGACTTAGAAATTTCGATTGTATCATAGGTCTATTACCTTCGTTCTTATAGGCCACTACTGTAAAACGTAAATTTACTGCTAGATAAAATACCATTCACTTCTATATCCATTTTTCGAAAAGTTACTAATTTTATAAAATTAGAAAAGAAACTAATGTAACCTTAAAATCGATAAATAGATCAACAATAAATGCAGCTATATAAATTATAACATATGAAATTTTCACACAACATATTTTGAACATTACACACTAGAGTATGCCTAATTAAAAAACTCAGCTTTGGAATAGGCCAACGCATGCTAATAAAATAATTATAAATGATTAGGTCCTATCTGACAATGATATCTTAGAAACAATAAAGTAGGCCTGTTGAACATATTTGAAATAAAATGATCAGTTAGTAAAGTCATGTGGTATTTTCTAAAATATGTAAAAATGGTCCCTGCACACTATCCCCTGAAACATGGAAAAATATAGATAAACAAATGTTCCTAAAACCACTCCAATTGCCCTAATTCCTAAACATATAACGGAATGTTATCTTTAGATAGGCCTAATGTAAAAATAAGAATGAAGCCTGTTTACATTCAAATCTTAACTCAACAAATTACTGACAAAATAAGTTGATGTGGTATGTATTTGATCCTTGGGGAAACTCGACATAGGTCACGTGATGTGGAAGTATGTAAACGTTAGTCCTTGTCATTTTTTTCATAATTATAGCTAGGTCAGAGATCAATTGGAAAAGATATTATAAAACAGACTTTCTAACATACAAATGTAAAATTGAGCTTAATTAAAAAAATTAAAATGGCCTACTTCATTATTTCAAAGTAAAATATAAAGTTTGAAGAATAGGTCTACTCCTCAGTTTAATCTTAATCCAGAAAGTTGCTAAATTTTCTAAGACATCCTGGGTTATAGGCTATGTAAATATTAAAAATATTTGTACACAGAAAAATATCCGTATTTGTCTTGCATTTAGGTTAAATTCAATAGGCTACAATGAACAAAACTTGCCTTTTCATCAATATGGCTGCCACTTCCGTCCTGCTGATGACATGGAAGTTTTACAAAATGGCTGATGAAACCTGGTTGTTCACTTTTATATGCCAAATGGCCCGAATTTTATTTTGTGTCCTAGTAAAACATAAAGTTCAAATTTCACAATTTAGTCCCACTTTTAACATTAATTAACACTCCAGTTAGAATTTAGGCTAAACCCGAAACCGATAACATTGCACAAACCTAATGTCCATGAAAGCCAAGTTAACTTTAGGGGTTAATATTTAACTAACACATAATCACACCTCACCTAAACAATGAAGGAATAACTAACTTCTACGAGAAATGCTGAAGTTGGATTAAATTCAAATTATATCACGAAGAATAATGGACACTAAACACACACGTCTCAACTAGCTGGATGTTAATGGCGACTGATGCAATACATGAATCTGCTGACGTGTTCTTCGGTAATGTTCGGGTTAGATCACGTGATATGGGTGTAAACTTCCCCTCTCCCCGTAATATCTAGTCCTTAAAATGAAAGGTCTAATTTTATAAATATATATTTTTTACATAAAAGCATTTTTAAATAAAAATGTTCTCTTACATTGAAATATGTACTAGTACACCACTACTACTTTGAATTATTTTCGTTCCTCTTTGGACAGTATATATCGCCATATTTGTTGCAACCATCGAGTGGGTTTAGCTGATACGCAAGTTTGTGTGGGAGTGAAAAGCAACTGCTGTAGACCTAAGTTTGAATTTCGTGCACTACCACACGAAATGTTACATTACACAATCTTTATTTTTTTATTTAGCCTAATAAATCCTGGAAATATCAAACTGATAACGAAAATAGCATTTACTTCCATATCCATTTTCGAAATGTTACAAATTTTATAAAATTGAAAAAAAAATATTTAACCTTAAAATAGATAAATAGATCAACAATAAATGCAACTATATAAATATTATAACCTATAGGCCTGTGAAATTTTCACACAACATATTTTCAACATTACACAGTAATTTAAAAATTTAGCTTTGAAACAATAATTCAAATTCAGCTTTGAAGTAGGCCTATACATGCTAATTAAATAAATTATTAGATCCTATCTGAAAATAATAACTTGGAAACAATAAAGTGGAACATATTTTAAATAGACTAAATCGTTCAGTTAAGGGGGATGTCTGTGGCGATGCAGCATCATAGAAAAACGTTCACCCCTCCTACAATTTAATAGATAATGCAATAAAAATTTGCATACATATAGCTTATGAATTAGGCTTAATGTTAGTATAATTGGTTATTTTGTAGACATAATAATTTCCATCCAATAATGAAAAAATACCGTTATCAATACCGGTACACTTTCCTCCAAAACTACTTAACCAATCAGAATGTGACTTAGAACAGGTCATCACTGCAATATGTTTAATAAACTGATGAAAAATGAAGTAAATATGTCAGTTTGGTTGCTGAAATATACAACTTTATACTCTATCGTTACAAAATTACATTCACAGTAAGTAATACATTGTGCCATAACATTTTTATGTTTCATATTTTGACCTCAGTTTTTCATAAAAATAAAGTTTAATATATAAAACCCTGAATATATAATAATCCCTGAAAAAAAGTGGTTTCACCAGCTTCAATAGTTTTGGAAATACGTGTTCCTTTATGCTGAAAAATGTCCATACGAGAAAATGGCCTATAAAGTTCATGTATATAATTCTGTATCTGACAGCGGGTTACACCTAGAACTCTCCATACTGGTAGTTGGCCTACTGGTCATCATCTTCTCTTTCTCTTCTTTCTCTTCTTATAGCTTTGTGTTTTCTCTGGCTTCTTTTTTTTTTCATCTCTGTCATTGCAGCTTCCTTTTTCACTGATTTAGATTTGTCGATACAGCTAAGTATGAGTTTTGTGAACAAACCTTCCTTTATTCCTAACCTCTTCAATAGCCTATGATTAACCTAATACAAGTTCATAAGACCACACATCAAATATGCTCCCTCCCTTCCCTTTCCCATACTCCTCATGGCATATGCCAACCTTATGTTGGTTTCATAAAAATCCTCACCAGTCTTTTTAGAAGTATGAAATTCATTATAATTATCACATACTTTGCAATGCAGCTGAAAAATGCTGCCAAGACCAGATCTTTCTTCCCCAACCTCAACACAATTTATATTACTTCAGTTAGATGAGATACAGAATTGCTTTATTGCAAATATATATATATATATATATATATATATATATATATATATATGTTGCCATCAGACAAATATTTTTCATTATTTACATCAATGTTACTTATGTACAGTCACATTTCTTTCTTCTCCTGACACATGTTGCTGAGGTGTGCTCTATTATTACACTGTAGCTGTTTTCTTGTATAAGTAGGCCTATTTCCTTAAACTTTCTTTTCTTGAAAACTAGACGTGCTATTCCAATTTTCTAATTATGTAAGACCATTAGATATTATGAAAACACAGATTTTATTCAAAATAAACTCAATTTCATAAACAAACATTTCATAAACAAACATTTGGTTACACAGATAAAAGTGAAATCTGGTGTTTAGTTTGAAAACTAAGAAACAGAAGACTGCAATTATACATGGAGATTGCAATTTAGAAGCAGGATGCAAAGAAAAAGTTATGGGAAGTCAAAAATTACAGACGGAAATAATCCAATGTTAGGAAATGTGATAGGGGGCATGACCGGGATGGTTTTTAAATGCATGGGGCATCTTTTTTTAATGTTTTAGGCACTTCTATATGAGATACCTAAATACAATTTTCATAGTTTGCCAAGAAAAGTGTGAAGATTTCAAATATCATATTTCCAAAACTTGGCATTTTTTACCCGCACCGACGAACATCCCCCCTATGTGGTATTTTCTAAAATATGTAAAAATGGTCCGTGTAGGCCTACACTATCCCCTGTAGCATGGAAAAATATAGATAAACAATTGTGTCTAAAAACCATTCCAAATGCCCTAATTCCTAAACACATAATGAAATGTTATCTTTAGGTAGGCCTAATGTAAAAAAAAAGCCTGTTCACATAGATATTTTAACCCTACAAATGACTGACAAAATAAGTCGATGTGGTATGTGTTTGAATTTTGGGAAATCCTCGAATTGGGTCACATGATGTGGAAGATTCCTTGTAATTTAGGCCTATTGAAAATTATAGGTCAGAGGTCAATGAGACAAAGTATTATAACACAGACTTTCTAACATATAAATGTAAAAATAGGCTTAAAAATATGTTTTAAATAAATACTACATTAGGGCCTATTTCAAAGTAAAACTTTAAATTTGAAGAATACATCTACTCGTCATTTTAAACTTAGCCTACTCCAGAAAGTTGCAAAATTTTCTAAGATATCTTGGATCATATGTAAATATTCAAAATGTTTGTAGCCTATAGTGAAAAATATGCGTAAAATATTCGTCATGCATTTAGGTTCAATTCAATAGGCCTACAATGAACAAAACTTACTTTTTTTCATCAAAATTGCTGCCACTTCCGTCCTGCTGATGAAAAGGAGATGTTTCTCGAAATGGCTGATGACATAGCTACTGATTTTCGTTATCTTTGTTTTCCTAAACGGTTCAAGTTTTACCTTGTGTCCTAGTCAAAACAAAAACTCAAATTTCGCAATTTTGTCCCACATTTAACTTCAATGAACACTCCAGGTAGAATTTAGGCTAAACCCGAAATCGATAACATTGCACAACCTAATATCCATAAAAACAAAGTTAAATTTACGGGATTAAGATTTAGACCCAAACTAACACAAAATCACACCTCACCAAACAATGAAGGAATAATTAATATTAAACACTTCCAGGAGAAATGCTGAAGTTAGATTAAATTCAGATTATATCACAAAGAATAATGGATACTAAACACACGCGTGTCCGTTAGCTCGATGGCAATGGCGACTGATGGATTACATTAATCTGCTGACGTAATGTTCGGTAATGTTCGGGTTAGATGACGTGATATCGGTGTAAACTTCCCCTCTCTCCGTAGGACTAATATTAAATCCTTAAATTAAAGGACCACTTTTCTGAATTTATGAAAAATTATATTTTTGTGAAATAAAAGCATTTATTTATTTTTCTCTCTTACATTGAAATACACCATCATTAGCTTACATGGGATTATTTTCATTCCTCTTTGGACAGTAAATATCGCCATATTTGTTGCAACTATCCAGTCGAGTTAGCTGATACGCTCGTTTGTGTGGCAGTGAAAACAAACTGCTGTTGACCTAAATTTGAATTTCGCGCGCTGCCACACGAAATGTTACATTGTGCAATCTTGATTTTTGTCTTTATTTAGCCTAATAAACTGATAACAAAATGGGTATTTTTTATATTTACCCCAACTTAAGAGTAAGACTTAGGCCTACATCTTAGGACTATCAGTTTGTTCCTTGTCCAATAGACCCCAGTCTTAAAATCCAAATAGCTTTTATTCTGTAGGCCTGTCTGTATTTTGTAATATTTCCCTCTAACACTCCGCACAGATTGAAGAAAAAATAATATATATTGGCCTATTTAGATTCCTTCCTTCCTATTTTGCACTACAACCCGTTGTGAGTTTTGACCTCCTTCACAATTTTCCTCCATTCTTCTCCATCCTGTCGTTTCTCTTTCAATCCTCTTATTCCCGTTCTTCTCAAATCTTGTTCCACATCCTGCAGCCACCTTTTTCTCCTCTCTTCTTACTCCTATTATGTTATCATGTATTAATCGTTTTGGTATTCTCCATCTTCCATTCTTTCAACGTGTCCTATCTCCCTCAATCTCATTGACTTGATGTATCTTACAAAATCCTATCTTCTGAGATATAAGATCAATTTCAGAATTTGATCTAATTCGTCATGTATTGTTTTCTAATACTGATCCATATATTCGTCTTATTATCTTTCTTTCGAATAAACGTAAAGCATTTTCTTCTTCTTCTTTATTTAATATCCATGTTTCAGCAAATGTTTAGATTAAGTTACAAAATATAAAGAAATGTAAAATATAGGCCCCATTGAACATACAAATTTTAACATACCGGTAGTGTATTGACATCTAATGTGCTAAAACTTGGAAGAAATAAATAAATAAAATACATTCAATACTTTTACCTCATAATAACAATGTTCCATATACTCTTCTCAGGCTTAGGCCTACATATTTTCAATGTTATTTCAGTAATGCATTTCCAAACAATATACACCTAGGTCAGATGGGACATTATTCAAAGATACCCTATTCCTTTACACATAAAAATCACACTTATTAGCCCTGTAACATTTTAAATTTATTCAAAAGATGTTTGAAACTGAATTAGGATATTAACTTACACCTCATAAAAATGTATAATTCTGCATTTTACATCTGTATGATACAGAAATTTCCCATTGTAATCAGTACATATTATAAGTTTGAATTTAGCCCTAGATTGAAGTTTGAGTAGGCCTATACAATTTGTAAAAAACATTACATAGGCCTAAAATATGTTGTGTAAATTCAATTGCCACTTTGAACATAGGCTATCTCTATTTACTAGAAGATTCATTGTCATTAAACAGAATAGGCTACACATAATATTTTTAAAAAGAATATGCCTAACCTAAATGTTAACTTATGACAATTGGCCTACTTTAAAATTAGACTCGCTTCTAATAGGCTATAGATAACCTAGGCCTACTTCAAACCTTTTTTTCTTGAGATAGGCCTGATCCTTTATTTTGATATAGCCTAAGTTATTTCTAAATGTGCATATATGGAACTATATAAGTAGTGTTAGGCCTAATATTATAATTCAAATTCGAGTGAATTTAAGGCTTATATAGGCTATAATATTGCATATTAAGAATTGCGCTTCAAACGGAAGTAAACTTAATAAAAAATATTTTTTTCCAGATTTCTAATAAATAAAAATATAGGTAGGTAGCCTATATGCCTATAATAGAATAAATAAATTGCATCTAAAAAATACTCTCTAGCCAACACCTATTTAAAATTTAGGCTAAATATTGAAGCTGAAGATCAGGCCTACTCCTCCTCTTAACCATAAATAAAAGTGTGTAGGCCTATAAACAATGGAAATATTTTTTAAAGAAACATAGGAATGTAAGACCTATACAGTATGACAGAAAAACTTACTTTTTTGGACAGTATAGCTGTCAACTCCGTTCTGATCATGATGTAATAATTGTTATTAAAATGGCGGATACTTTCAGCCTAGTTTGTTGACCTACTTACTTCACTTACCTGTACGCGGGAAAAGTTTCTCCCTCCTGACCTACTTTCTACACAAAAGTAAAATGTCGCAATTTTTCCTCTACATATCTATAATTTGGATCTAAATATAAAGTTGGTCGAAATTCAAGTTGAATCACACTGAAATTAACAAGTGTCTTTATTTGCTTCAAAACAAAAGCAACTGTAATATAGGTTAATTTTATAATCTTCGGGAATGTTCGGCTGAGCTCGTGTGTTTTTATTTAAAGTACTGTTCCACAAGATATAACGTAATTTGAAAAAGCATATTTTTGTAATTTATTTAAATTTAAATATTTGAGTCACAGATTAACCATAATAAGTATTATCTTTGTTACAAATGGGTAGAGAAAAATTATTTAAAAGTAGGCCTATACCGTTTGCACTTTCTTTAACTGGAATATCGCAATATTTGTTGCATCACCAGATCAGGCTGGTAGATACACCTGTGTAAAAACAACTAGATGAAAACTATGTTTTAATTTCGTGACAGCTGATTCTAAATCGTATGGCCTATTATCACAAGTTTGATATCTTGGTTTCTAAATAGGTATTTTAGGCCTACTCCTGGGCATATATAACAAGCTGAAGATATAGCCTAATAGGCCTACAAAGTGTAGACCTACCTAAAAACATATTACGGTTCCTATAGGGGTTTAATATGTTTGCTTATAGACAATAGGCTGCACCAACCGTTTGTCAATAATTACGTCCAATCCTAGGCCTCTAGCCTATCTACTGGAAATCTTGCCGTATATATAGGACCTATATTGGAGATATGAAGTCTAAATGAGTAATTTTTATGTGGGTTTAGGATTAAATGAGAATGTTTATTTTACATTTCCTGGAGGTCTGATTTAATTTTTGTGTTTAATAAATTAAATAGGCTGCAAATAGATAAAACGCAGACCTAGAGACAGATATAAAATAATGCAAATTAAACTTTTGGAGCATGTTATTTTTATGATTGAAAACATCTAAATTTGTTACAAATTACAAAACTGCAATTTCCATGAACCACTAGGCATAGGCCTATACAGATCATCCTAATATGGATGTGGCGATTGAAAAAAAAAGTTACAAATAGACCTAGACCTGTATTACCAACATTATATTAGAATTTATTTGGCAATAATTTCTCGTTTCCATAATCCAGATATTATTAAGCATTTCTGACCAAATAACCTACAATATTGACGCATAGATCAACATATAAAAATAGCCTAAGTAAGTTAATTGGTAAATGAAGTGAAAAATTCAATACATATTGCATGGACCTATGAAATGTTAATAGGCCTATATGTTCTATGTGGTAATTGAAATTGCATTTCACAAAATTGCAAAAAGTGTGAGCCTGCCTAATATGCGATAGGCTACAGTAAGTTAAATTCTCAGATTAAGCCCAACACCATGTTGGTCTACGTAAGATTAATTTCAGATCAAAACTTGATGTGCACATCTCTCATAGCATAAGTTAGTCTAAAGTAATACCACTAAGGGATCTACTATTAAACATAGGACTATTGTCTAAATTCCATCAAAAATTTATAGGCTTACTTCCCAGAAGAGTAGTTAATTTAAAGAAAATATAAGGTCTATAAAATAATAATTTCAAAGAGATTAGAAGTATTAAATAATGACAGTTTACCCTATTAAAATCTTTCTGATTTTCAAGAGTCTGAAGAAGCTGATTTTGATGGTAGTGTATTAATAATAGTCGAAATGTACTTAATAATTTAACTCATTTATTACAGTCCCATATTTATATATTCAAAAATCAAAATTATGGTTTTATCAGGAATAGGACTTGTCAGAAATATCTTCTTCGAAGTAAAAAATTCAAAATGTTACAGTTTCCAATGTAAACAGGCCAAATGTACTCTAATAAAAATTAAAATGGTTGCTACGGGTGATAGATTTAAATGTAATAATGCATATGCATATTATGCCCGAACTATATTCGTAGAGTATGAAAGACCAAAAAAATGTAATACAGAATTCTAACAGATAAAAAATGTAGGCATATGCCTAATACATCTAAAAACTCCATGCAATTAACTTATTACAAATTTTAATGTTGAGTTGAAGGACAAGCTTACTCCTCGTTTTTTTCCTTAATAATATAATAATAATATAATAATAATAATAATAATAATAATAATAATAATAATAATAATAATAATAATAGAAATAGTAATAGAAAAATAATAATAATAATAACAATATAGTAATAGCTATAGTCTAATGATAATGTGAATAATAATCATAGACTAAATAATAATAACGGTGATGGTGATGATAGTGAGTGGTGGTGATGATAAAAATAATAAATAAAATGTTAATGATAACAATGATGAAATAAGATGATGAAAATAATAATAGTAATAAAATAATAATAATAATAAAACAAAAAATAATAATAAATAGTTATATAATAATAGCTAATAATAATAATAAATAGTAGCTAATAATAGTAGAAATAGACATAATAATAAAATAATAATGTGCAAATATTTACTAGGCCTAAAGCTTCTAACACATTCATATTAATTTTAAGGAAATATTAGGCCTAATCATGTGTTTTAGAATGTAAACAATTTGATAAACAAAACTTACTATTACAGCAAAATGGCTCCCTCTGCTAATGATGCAATGAACTTGTTGAAAATGCGGATTTTCTTAGGATCTTTCTTCAGTTAACTTTCAAGTCCTACCCTCGAAAAGTTTCACCGTCCACTTTAACTAGTCTATATGGCTCCAAAATTAATATTAAACAATTTAAACATGTATTTAGACTTTACTTCTCTCTGAAAAAAAAATTAAATTCAAATTCTATCGCAACGACCGAACCGACATTCACACTAGCACCTTCATTAGCTCGAACACAGAAGAGACTGGCGCAGTAAGTTATTCTGGTGACGTGGGTCTAATCTTCGGGAATGATCGGTTTATAACACGTGATATTGGGTGTGTACTTTACCGCGCAACTCTACGTCACTGAAAACTTAAGTCACTTTTCTTAATTTACGAACATTTAAATACATGTTGAATATTTTTATTAAATTATGATCTTTTTTACATTGAGGGGTGCAGCAAAAATATCATGGAACATTAATTTTCCCCTTTCCTTGACATGAATACCGCCATATTCATTGGAACCAAAGAGTCGAGGTTGTGTATGCGCCTGTTTACGTGGGCGTAAAAAAAACTACTGGAATGTTTGTTTGAATTTCGCGCGCTCCCACCTGTTAACTTACATTAATAGATTATTTATTTTTAATAACTCCAGGATATAGCAATCAGGCTGCAAACAAACTAAGAGGATATTACAGAATTAGGCTTGCATCTAAAGGTTAACCTTCTTATCAACTTCATTCAAATTCAAACAGGGGTCCAAATTACCGGATGTTCCTCTACGTGTTCGATATACGTATGTAATAGTGTTACAAAAGAAGCCTACTGGTAGGTAACAATTACATTAGTGTTATGGTAGATCATGAAAATTAATAAGTAGGCTAAGCTTCGGGCCTATATTTTATATTTTATGTTTAGAAGAATCTAAAATTGTTCTAAAACCTTAACATAGGCTTATCACATTCAATCAGTAAGGGCCTACAGTCAATATAAACGAAAATATGATAAAGATCTCAGATTGAAAAATAAAACAAGAATTTACACAAACAACCTTACCTAAAAAAATAATTACTTTTTTATTATACATTTTTGAATTCTTGTAACAAGTAGGCCTATATTTTGCATCTCTAATGAATAATAATAATAATAATAATAATAATAATTAATAATAATAGTAATAATGATATAATAATGATAATAATAATAATAATGATAAATAATCATTAATCATAATAATAAATCATAATAATCATAATCATAATCATAATAATAATCATAATCATAATAATAATCATAATCACAATCATAAAACATACTCATAAACATCATAATCATGAAATCATAATGTAATAATAATCATCAACATACTAATAGTAATAATATATAATAATCATCACAATAATAATAATCATAATAATCATAAATTCATAACTATCACATCATCAATCTAAGTAATCATAATATACTAATAATCAATAATCATATAATCATATATATTATAATATATATTATATACTATCATATTATTATTATAGTCTATATATTATATATTTATTATATTATTATTAGTAATCATATATAATTGTTATATATAATATTAATATTATTATTTATTATATTATATTATTAATATATATTATTATATATTATATATGTAGTTATTATTGCCTATATATTATACTGTTATTATTATTATTATATATATATTATTATTATTATTATTATTATATTATATTATATTATTATATTATTATTATTATATAAATAGCTTTTATTTTCCAGGCATAGTTAAGGCATTAAAGCCTTGTCTATCACTCAATCAGTTTAGAAAAATATATAAAAGGTTCTTACATAGTAGCCTATTGGGCTTATCCACAATACAATTATTTCTCTAAATATATTTTGATTTACCTAGATTGAACGAATGAGGTATTAAAACGTAAATGCATGATAGAAAAAAAAACTTAATGACATAAGTTAGATCGAATAAATTTAGTTCGGTGGGTAAATTAATTAGGCCTATTAACCAACAAGTAGCCTAATTGTATAGCGTGACTCAGAAATGATCAACTGTGCAGCAGCCCTTACTACCTTGAGGGAGGGAATTCCAGGAACGCGCACAGGCTACTGTGAAAGAAGTAGAATAGGTGGAATTGTTGTGGAGAGGGATGTTAGTAGACTGTTATCTTGTGAACCTGAGTGTCAATATATTGGTGGTATGTTTTGACCCTTAAATGTTCGTGTTGTGTCTCGGAGATGGCCCTGGCATAGAGCGATCACTAATCCAGGAGGCCCTCCACGTCCTTACATGGTCAATTTGGACCTAAATGTGTGATCGGAGAGTTTAAAATCCTTCCCTGATAGAACGTATCACTGTAGGAATCAAGTTTCATAGGATATGTAATATATGGATATGTAATAAGGCTAACAGTGCGACCTTAAGCTAGGAGCTGTAAGTTAAGGAAGAAAAGTAAATTAATGGCCTAGGCCTATAACGTATTTTCGGGAGGAGAAACAAAACTCCACGGACTTCTTTGTCATCTATTTCAATTATAAAATGATTTCAAGCGTGAAATAGTATACCAACGTCTGGGAGTGGAATTTGCTGTATGCTTACAAGCGCAGATTTATCTGCGACCTTCGTGGACCCGTGCAGTTTGAGTCGTTAAAAGAAATATTAAACTAAAGTTACAGCTTTTCTCCCTCCCTTTCTTCAAGCAGCTTCCAATTTCCTCGGCCGCGCTGCACACTGCTGATGGTAAAACAAAGATCCCACATAACACGTATGCCACTGTGTTTCATATAAAACTTTCACTTCACTCTATGATTTCCTTTAAACTAAATGCAACCCATAGGCCTAAATACATGGGACCACAGTTTCAATCATAAGGAACCTAAACATAAGGTCTAAGTCGTGGACAAAGTTCTGATGCAGTCCCTGGTCGGGGACAATTTTCCTGGTCGAGGTTTTCATCGGGGTTTTTTCCTCACTTGTAAGACAAATGTCAGGAAACTTTAAGGGTCGGGTGGGAGAAACAGTGCCTTTTTATTTACGCACTTTAACAGTACATAATTGGCATAGATGTTAATCAAATACTATATTTAACATATTTCAATCTGGGAAAGTTATTATCATTTCTTTATTTTCTCGTAATATGAAAATAAAGTGGATCTATTTCCTGTCATTACCACGGAAGGTTACAACAGTTCTTACTTCTAACCAGCGATAAACCACCGATTATCACAACGATGAGCACCGATGACCACAGATACACCACCGATGACCACAGATATACCACCGGTACAGCATATCAGTGGCTTCAACAAATTATGTCCGAATTTGTCTTTTACATATTTAACCGCTTAAAATAATAAAAAGGACGTTCCCTGGAATTCACCTACGTTAGAGTAATTGATATAGTTTCCATTCAATGATTTAGGTTTGGTTAGCTTTTTAGTTTCCTTGCATTTTAAATCTGATTTAATACGTAACATAAATGTCCCTCTTCATATCTGTTATTCTATGGAACATTCAACATGTCTGACGGTTACAACGTAAAATCATATTTCCACTAGGCCTACTTCATTTCATGATAGGTTTCAATATTTTGACGATGGTTAAATCCCAGAGGTAAATGGTATCATTAACACTTCGTAATACTTAAAATTACATCAAAAGTGGCATAAGTCGCTTAAATAAAAAGCTGGTCTTGCACAATCCCACCACTTTAAGGCCCAAACGGTCCCCGAACACAATATGGCAATCATAATCACCATAATTTATATTAGCCTTAGATTAAATTTAGAAACAAGCTTAAGGACTCTTCTGGCGCACTGTCATCATTATCATCACCCATCATATCATCGAGGCAATCATAACCCCGCCTTCTAGGCGCCCCAACCACAA
Organism: Diploptera punctata; assembly: GCA_030220185.1. Lineage (NCBI taxonomy): Eukaryota > Metazoa > Arthropoda > Insecta > Blattodea > Blaberidae > Diploptera > Diploptera punctata. The sequence continues at coordinate 26,993 of JASPKZ010001355.1, read as the reverse complement.
GAAGTAGATTAAAATTACCAGGAGAGAACACCAGAAATAGTAAAATGACAACCTGCGGCATGAATAAAAATAAAGTTCCCCATGCATAAAGATATTAAACCTAGGTTCATTTCTGGCAAATGCATGATATGATGTATTACAGGGAATCTTGTCGGCCCAACGTCTCTCAAAACCCGTCAAAATGGAAAAAATATAAAAATGTTATTCTTCCAGTTATATAGGCCTATATGGATGAGAAAAAAGGACACTTACTTTAAGGGAGGAGTAAAGATTATGATTATAACATTTGAGAATAAAGTTGTGGGAGAATTTTTGGACCAAAGAGATAGATCAACAGAAAATATACCTAACTTATAACAGTGAGCTACATGACCTTTATAGGAAACCAGATGTAATAAGAACAATTGAGTCTCGTAGATTGTGATGGGCAGGACATGTGGCACGAATGGGGAATGAATGGCGTGCATAGAAGCTTCTTATAGCTCACAGACTTCTATAAATATAGGGATTTCATCTCATCTCATCCCTAAACCCGACCCTAAGTTGGACAAGAGTTGAGGATATTTATTTATTTGCTGGATTTATAAAAATTGTGCAAATAATAAAATAATAAAGAGCACAAAATATTAAATCTATAGGCGTAATAACAATAATAGTAATAATAATAATTTTTGTTATTTATTGTATTATTATTATTATTATTTTAGACCTAATAATAGTAATAATTATAATAATGATGTGAATAATTATAATAAAAAACATATTATTTGATTAAATGATTGGTTGGTAAAGGAAGTGCAAAATATAAATTAATAAAAATATACCTGGAACATGGTTATTCTATATAGCCTATTAGGCATGTAGGCCTATAGCTACACCCATGTATCCTATTTTTGATAATAAAAGTGAATATGGCTGGTAACATAACTTTTAAAGGTCTAAAAGTAACAAGAACATGATTTATCTAGGCCTAAATACTAAATTATATAGCACAGCCCTTAGAAAAAGATCCCATGTTCCTCTTACATTCCCAATTCGTGCCACATGCCCAGACCATCCCAGTCAACGAGACCTAATTGTTCTTATTTTATCTGGTTCCTATAGGTTAAAGATCATGCAGCTCACTGTTCTGCAGTTTTCTCCATTCGCCTGTAAGTTTATTACGGAAACTAGGAGCCGACATATAGGTAGGCCTAATTACTTTTTCACATACATGCACTACTCTATAATTTATACAAAACATAAGGTCATAAAATAGAACAAATAATTAAACTAGGCCTATACAAGTAAACTGAAATGTAAATAATCAATTGAGTTGGTGTTTACTTGATGAAAATCCATATTTATTAATTAAAAATAAACCTGTAAGTTTTATTTAATTAAATAATTGAAAATGGTAAAGAGATTCCACTACTTGCCTCAGGAGACCCTTGGTGTTGTAGGACGTTTAAGGGATAATTCTGAACTTGTATAAAAAAAATGAAGTGTGTCTATTTCTATCTCAAAAACTATTGTGCAAGGAACAATTTCGGAAAAAGTCGGTTTTATGTCTCTCAGGAATTCTTCGGAAGTTCCACAGAATCGCAGCGCGCATGCGCAGCTGTTTGTTGTAATGGTTAAATATAGACTCTGTAGATGGCTCTGCAGAAGGCGTTACCAACTTTGGGAATAAATTTCCAAATGCAAAAAAAGAAAATACACGTTACTAACTTGCCATTTTCTAACTAAAGAAAACAATTTACATGCATATTATTTCTTCCCAAATGCTTGAAAATGGACGTAAACCAACTTTCCATTTCCTAACGTAACAAAGCAATTTACATGTGTACTATTTAATGAACTATAAACTAATTTTACGTACACTAACACTAAATATGGTTTCGAATTATTTTCAAATGGTGGCAACGTGGAACAAAATGGGAAAGTAGCAAGGAAAGTAATGTATCCACGATCATGTTTTACGTAAATATAATAAATATAAAATATTGTGAAGAAAGCTTGAAGATCATTGCAAAATGTTTTAAAACAGTACAAAACGAGTTTACAAGTGTTTTAGTGCATCAGTGGCATAAGAATGTAAGTGTAGAAATGTGAGGAGACATAAAACCGACCACATCCACAATTTCTATTTGTTTTGGATTTTTATTAAAAGCAAAAAAAATCATATTAATTCAGGATCTATACAACATACAGCTTCAAAATATTCTGTGAACAGTGACCTATACAACTAAAATAGTGTACAAAATTTAAAACATGTAGGCCTATCTAAAATAGTATAGATTTAGGCATTTCACCAGACAATCCCCTTAAGGCTTCCATTTTTCTAGAAAATCAGCACTTACTGTTAGCTGAATTATCAGCTCTGCGTGACGGCTGTCTTTACCCCAGAACATTATCGTTAGAGGTTGAGTCGACCTCGACATGGTATCGCCAGAAAGTTTGTGTCAGTTAAAATCCTGACCCGCATGAACTCGAAGCCTCGACCTTGTAGCGTTATTACCATAACATTGCGCTATGGCGTGCCCCCATAAATTTAAAATTAATCCAGGCCTAGTTAATATTATTAGACAAACGCAATATCAAAAGCAATCTATCAATGTGTTAATTCTTCTGCTACCTACATCTGAGACAAATTCCTTGAAATCATATTAGGCCTACTTCAAAGTACTTAGGATACGGATCTTCAAAATAGCATTAATTGTAAAATATCTGGTATACCTATTCATAACTTACCTTTGGTCAACTTGTGGTTTCGCACTATCACACATTTATTACACTTTTCTGTTGTTTATAACAAAGCAGCATGTTTCTTGTAGCCGCGTCCAGAATGAAGTGGGTTTTATTGTCGTGTAGCATAACGATGTCGCCTCACTAGTCTGCAATCTGATTGGCTACATTTAAAATCCTTGAATATGGCGCGCTCTTACCTCGTATGTGTGTCAGAGATACTAACTAACAGGCCAAGTTACACTATGTGCGCTGCTACGCCTAAATAAATGATAATTTGTTTTATGTTTTGTTGAATTATTAAAAGGAAAAAATAATTTTAATTTTATTTCGTTATTATTTTTAGATACCCCGTTCTGATTACCTGGCATTGCCCGGGAATCTACGTATCCTGATATATTTGGCATAAATGGGTTGAAAGACAAAATTTGTTATTTCGAGTTATCCGTGCTGCTGCTCTGCTTGCCCGAGAATCTACTTATCCCAATCTTCTTGGCACCAATGAAAGACAAAAATGGTTATTGTGAGTTATCCATAAAAGATAAACATATGCTGTCGCAGGCTTTTTTGTAGAGTTCTTTTGAGATATTCAATTCTGCGTAGGCCTACATTAATTTGGTGTACTTTTACACGCTTTATATTAGCTTGACCTGTATCTATTTAAGTAACGTAATAGCCTATTTCAACGCGATTTTCACCCACCTAAAATCATTGGATCGACTTGAAACTTTTTATACTTATAAAGGACCAATGGCAATATAATAATTTCATAATTTGTTTGTAAAATCCTGGCCAGAATCATCAGAAAATCAAAAAAGTGTGTATAACTATGTAACGGAATCTTTCAACACGATTTTCACCCACTTGTAATCATTGAATCGACTTGAAACTATGTATACTTGTAAAGGACCAACGACAATACAATCATTTCATAATATTTTTCTAAAATCATGGCCAGAATCATCAGAAATCAAAAAGTGTCTTTGTAATTATGTATCGGAATCTTTCAACACGATTTTCACCCACTTAAAATCATTGGATCGACTTGCTAACTTTGTATAATTGTAAAGGACCAACGTTAGTACAATCATTCATAATTTTTTCCAAAATCCTGGCCACAATCATCAGAAAATCAAAAAAAACGTGTTTGTGTAATTTTGTAACGGAATTTTCAATACGATTTTCACCCACCTAAAATCATTGGATCGACTTGAAACTTTTTATACTTATAAAGGACCAATGGCAATATAATAATTTCATAATTTGTTTGTAAAATCCTGGCCACAATCATCAGAAATCAAAAAAGTGTCTGTATAACTAGTAACGGAATCTTTCAACACGATTTTCACCCACTTGTAATCATTGGATCGACTTGAAACTATGTAATACTTATAAGGACCAACGACAATACAATCATTTCCATAATTTTTTCTAAATTCATGGCCAGAATTATCAGAAAATCAAAAAAAAGTGTCTATGTAATTATGTAACGGAATCTTTCAACACGATTTTCACCCACTTTAAAATCATTGGATCGACTTGAAACTTTGTATATTTGTAAAGGACCAATGTTAATACAATCATTTTCATAATTTTTTCCAAAATCCTGGCCACAATCATCAGAAAATCAAAAAACGTGTTTGTGTTATTTTGTAACGGAATTTTTCAACACGATTTTCACCCACTTAAAATCATTGGATCGACTTAAAAAGGTTATACTTATAAAGGACCAATGACAATACACTCATTTCATAAATGTTTTCTAAAATCCTGGCCAGAATCATCAGAAAAAAAATAATAACCGGTATAATAGGTTAGCGGACTTACCAAATTTTAGTCAATCGTTAGGCCTATAAGAGCTCAGTTGGTTAGAGCGGTGAGACTGTAGTGTATATAATTTCAGTAATCCATTGATGGCTGGTTCAAATCCGGCCCGGAGAATTTTTTTTAGAAGAGTATTACTTTTAGCTCATACTACAATAGTATCGAATTTAAAATTATTTACATTTTTATCTTATTTTGTAAAAATATTAAAATAAAAAAAAATAATAATAGTCTAAAAAAACTAAAACAACACGCTTTATTAGAAAACCGAACTAAAAAATGAAAAATATTTTTCATTTTCAACACGCTGGGATAAAATTAAAGTGGTCAACAAAAAAATCATCTCCAACACATTTAAATAAAACTATAGTTATCTACAAAAAAATTAATATTTTTACCATCAAAAGCGTGGGGTGCTCTATATCAATTAATATATTTGATAATAAACAAATATTGTTGAAAGTAAAGTATCTAGAAGAAAATGTAAAAAACATAAAAAAGCAGCCCACGCTTTTGCTGGTAATTTTTTTTTGTAGATAACTATAGTTTTATTCTAAATGTGTTGGAGATGATTTTTTGTTGACCACTTTAATTTTATCCCAAGCGTGTTCAAAATTTAAAATATTTTTCATTTTTTAGTTCGATTTTCTAATAAAGCGTGTTTGTTTCAGTTTTTTTAAAACTATTATTTATTTTTGGTTTAGGCAGCGTAAGCCATTTAAGCGTTACAAAAAGCAAATTTATTTCACTTTTTCACTACAAAGGGTGATTTTTAAGGGTGAAGGGCTTTGAGCATTAAAACTCTCTTATAGCTTTCAACCTTCCCGGGAAAATCCTGAATATTTTGCAAAAAGCCCCATCACAATTGGATGATCGGTACGACAGTGCACGCTTTGTCCGGGAATCTACTTATCCCCATCTTCTTGGCATCAATGAATGACAAAAATAGCTATTGTGAGTTATCCGTAAAAGATAAACATATGCTGTCGCGGACTTTTTTTTGTAGAGTTTCTTGAGATATCCAATTCTGTGTAAATTAATGTTTTGTATTTGTTATGGTTTTGGCAGCGTAAGCCATTTAAGCTTCAAAATGATTTTTTTACTTTTTTCAATACAAGGGTGATTTTTAAGGTTGTAGGAGTTTAGTATCACAACTCTCATGTAGCCTATGTTCATCCCGAGAATCTCCTGAACATTTTGCAAAACAACCCATGACAATCGGATGAACGTATGGTAGCGCATAAAATACGAACAATATACTTACATTTTTTATATATCATAGGCCTACTTTTATTAGATTACATTAAACTTAATGGAAAAGGTTCATAATCACAAATGAACATAATTGCGACTCGATATATGGCCTACGTCCTCTTAAATTTATTAATATAGTAGGCATTGTAGGCCTATAGGACTGAGGTAGGCCTCAATACTTATAAAATTCATGATGAAATAGCGTTGAGGTCACTAGTTGCAAAATTTAAAATAGGCCTAATAAAATAGATTACCTGAGATCTCAGTCGTTCTCAAATTTTTAAAGGCTGTAAGATTTGAAGTAGGCCTACTGTAATGGCGGGGACCCTCTAAGCCCCTACTTCATCCTCAGATGTGTAAATTGGTACTAGAGTACCCAGTTTACATGCGGAGCATGTAATTACACAATATTGGTAATAGAGTACCAATTTACATGCTGGGGATGTAACAATATTGGTACTAGAGTACCCAATTTACATGCTGAGGATGTACCCAATAGGCCTAGTGGTACTAAGAAGTACCAATGTACATGCTGAAGATTTACCAATATTTGGTAATTAGAGTACCAATTTACCATGCTGAGGATGTACCAAATATTGGAACTAGAGTACCAATTTACATGCCGAGTGGATGGTGTACCAATATTGGTACTAGAGTATCAATTTACATGCTGAGGATGATACCTATATTGGTACTAGAGTACCAATTTACATGCTGAGGATGTAGGCCTACCAATATTGGTACTAGAGTACCAATTTACATGCTAAGGATGTACCAATATTGGTACTAGAATAGGCCCTACCAATTTACAAGCTGAGGATGTACCAATATTGGTACTAGAGTACCAATTTACATGCTGAGGATGTATCAATATTGGTACTAGAGTAGGCCTACCAATTTACATGCTGAGGATGTATCAATATTGGTACTAGAGTAGGCCTACCAATTTACATGCTGAGGATGGAGCATATGTTCCGAAAGTACTTCACATCTTACAGCATTTATAAAGGTGAGGAAGACTGAGATCTAAGGTATATATTTTAGGCCATATTTTAAATTTTATGCGGTAGACTTGTAGATAGAAATTAAGCATAGGGCTCAATGTATTTCAAGGACAATTGTCATCCCAAATCCTCTCAAAAGAACGTTAAACTAAAAATAAACAAAAATAATGATATTGGCCCTAACTATTATTGCCGGGATAACCAGGGGGATGAATTGAATAATATAAATTGAATAATTATTCAATTTGTTAAAAATATAAATCATTCATCTAGTTATATTACATGGATACGAAACATGGTCTCTTACCTTAAGGGAGGACTGAAGTTTACGAGTAGACCCTATTTCCGAATAAAGTTGTTTAGAATTTTTGGACCAAATACAGACGAAGAAGAAACAGATGAAAGGAGAAGACTACATAGGCCCCTCTCTGTGAACTACATGATTTCGTGGGAAAACCACATTTTAAAAGTTGAGTCTCGTAGATTGCGACGGGCAGAACATGTGGTGCAAATAGGGGAATGAAAGAGACGTAGGTATGGAAAATGTTTGTAGGAAATCTACAATAAAGATGCCCAATATGTATTCCAAAATGAGGTGGGGAAATAACCATGATTTGAGGAAGGTTGAATTATTACTTACTTACTTACTTACTCACTGGCACTATCGAACCCGTAGGTTCATGGCCGCGCGGACATAAGCTCTCCATACATCCCTATCCTGAGCTAATGCTTTCAATCATTCCCTGTATAATCTACTTCCCTCAAATCATAGTTAATGGTGTTCTCCCACCTCAATCTGGTTCTACCAACTGGGCGTTTTCCCTCTGGCTTTCCTACAAGAAGCTTCCATGCACGTCTTTCATTTCCCATACGTGCAACATGTCCTGCCCATCGCAGTCTACGAGACTTAACTGTTCTTATTATAGCCTTTGGCATGGGTTCCCTGAAGTAGTCCCCGCCCGGAGAACCGAATGGGGGACTATTTGACCTCCGGAAAATTTTACCCCAGATGAACCCATGTCCGCATTTCTTGACGGTTGTATTTTTACGGTGAAAGATCGTCACTCTTTCGCCCAAGGTACTTTTTTCGTCTGGCTTATCACCTTCGACCAGTCCGGCATGGGTTACCCTATCGGCAGCAATGCTACCGCCGGCATAGCTCTCAGGATCATTTAAGCACGCAAGCCACTCCACCACGACAAGGTAAAAGATACCATGGAGGGGGAAGGTGAATTATAATGGGGATTATTGAAAAATATCACCTTAGGAAAGGGATGTATGGAGAACTTACGTCCGCGCGGCCGTGGACCTCCAATTTCGATAGGCCAAGTGCCAGTGAGTTAATTAGTTTTTATGCGTAAGTTATAGACCTCTATTTGCATGTAAGTGCTTCTGCCAGAAGAACTTCGGATAATTTGGACCCCTGTTTTGAATTTGTTGTTTTTCGTATTTTAATTAAGGGATTTGAATTTTGTTTAATTACAGTGATTATCATTAGTGTTGTAACTATGAAATAGCATTGCTATTTTATTCAAATATGGAAACATCTTCATAATTTATAAACTTTTTTACATTACAAGAAAAGTCCACTTTAACCACCATATTCCGATAAAGTGGACCCCAGAGTCCACCTTAGCTTTTAGTTTATTTCTAAGTTTATTTACTCTACTAATTTACATAGACAGGTACAGATTATTCTGAAAATATTTATAATTTAAAAGCTTTGATATGTATTTAATGTTTTGAAAAATTATTGATGAATTTAACATTCACACGTTATTGAACTGCAGAAAGCGACTGTCTTTGGGTTTAGTAAAATTACAAGGATATTAAATAAAATTAATTAAGTGAACAGTTTATACAGATAGCATCCTCATTGATAAAATATACGTATTCGTGTAAAGTGGACCCACATTAACTGAATTCCTTTGTTATATTTAATTATTTTATACAGCCACCATGTCTCATTATATCAATCCAAACCCGTCAGTATATTAAACAGTATCTAGCCTACATAATATAATAGATTTAGGAGTTTTTTTCGACATTTGTAATATTCACTAGCAGAAATTAAGAATCAATTCTTAGCTTGAAAAACTTTTCAAGTGGTCATTTTCATAAATATCACAAATAAACCCTTCTTCACATAAATAATAAAAGAAACTGGCCTTGAACCCGTCAAAGTTGATGAGGGGAAAAAGTTAAAATATTTTCTGTTCGAGGATAGCACCAATTAAAGAAGATATTAATATGGTCCACTCATGCAAAAGAGTCCACATTATACGAACGTTACTATATTACATGAGGCTCGCGGTCGATGCCTGCCTGCAACGTAGGCCTAGATATTTTCCTCAAAGTTTAGGCTCTAGTGTTGGATTTACTTAACCTTTTGAAAAGCCAAAATAAACATCTTCCTGTAGGCCTAATTTAATTGTAAAATAATAGACTAGGCTTAAACTTCTGTTAATAATAATGTAGGCCTAATTATAACATTTATCTATTTATTTATTTATTTTTTATTTCTTTATTTATTTATATTATTTATTTATTTATTTATTTATTATTTATTATTTATTTATTTATTTATTTATTTAGCCTATAGAGATTTTCAATGTTTTACATATCATTCCCTTCTTTTCACTCGTCCCTATCCATCCAATCTATGTCCTCCAGTTCCTCTTGTCCTTATTCTAGTTCTTATTCCTTGCATCCATGAATTTCGAGGTCTTCCTTTCTTTGTTCTTCCAGGTGGACACCATTCCAATGTTTTCTGGGTTACCTTTCTACTTGTATTCATTCTACGTCGCCCATACCATTTTAATTACTTACATATTTTATAATCTTCTCTTGGATATTTGTTTTTTTTTTCTCGTATTGTATTGTTATTATTTTTTTGAACACCTTGTTGCTGTCCTCATGTAATCTATTTCCATTGACATAAGTTTTCATTTCTCGTTTTTGTTGAATTTCTAGGCTTTATCTCCATATGTGATAGAATTTGTCACTATTGGAATTAATATGGCCTATTTGAAACTTATTTTACCTGGTTATACTGTCTGTCTGTTCCATAGAACAACATTTAACATTGCTGTTATTGCTCTACATAATAGGCCTGCATTCTGTTCGTAATGTCACTTTCGTGACTTTCCTCTTTTATCTTAATATAATAATAATAAATAAGATAATAATAATAATAATAATAATAATAATAATGATGAATGAATAACGACAATTATGATGATGTTGATGATGATGGATGATATGACTACGATGATGATATTAATGATAATAATTATGACTACGATGATGATAATTAATAATGATAATTATAATGATTGATGATAAGATGATGATGGTAAAAAATGATAAGTTGATGATGATGATGTAAGATGATGATGAGTTGATGATGATAAGTTGATTGATGACGATGATAAGTTGATAAGTTGATGATGATGATAAGCTGATGATAAGTTGTCATTATGATGATAATAAGTTGTGATGTGATGATAAGTTGATGATATTGATTATGATAAGTTGATGATGATTAGGATAAGTTGATGATGATTATATACGTCGATGATTGATCATGATATTGATGATGATTCTGAGACGTTGATGATTGATAAGGTGTTGATGATGATGATGATGATGATGATAAGTTGTTGATGATGACGACGATGATGATATTAAGTTGATGATGATGATGATGATGATGATTGATATTAAGTTGATGATGATGATGATATTAAGTTCATGATGATGATGATAATAAGTTGACGATGATAAATTGATCATGATAAGTTGATTATGGTAAAGTTGATTATGGTAAGTTGATGATGATAAGTTGATGATGATAAGTTGATTATGATAAGTTGGTGATGATGATTATAAGTTGATGATAAGATGGTAATAATAAGGTGATGAGGATTATGATGATGATGATTATGAATGATGATGATTATGATGATGATGATGATGATGATGATGATGATAAGTGATGATGATATGATAAGTTGATGATTAAGATAAGTTGATTATTATGATAAGTTGATGATTATGATAAGTTGATGATGATTGATGATGATAAAAAATAAGTGATGGTGATGATAAGTTGATGATGATAAGTGATGGTGGTGATGATGATGACGATGATGATGATGATAATTTGATGGTGATGATGATGATAAGTTGATGATTATATGATGATAATAATAAGTTGATGATAAGATGATGCCCATCCATAGTAATTCTGCCCGAAGGCAGGTCCTCACTGCAATCATACATTTTCTTGCTATGCTTGAAGCTGTTACTAGGGAATGTAGAGTGGGGCGTGGTTAAGATTCCCGTTGCTTTCACCACCGGTGAAGGATGACCAAGGAGGATGATGATGGATGGCCATATGATTTCGGGGACAGTTTGGGCCTCTTAACGTTTTCATGACATTTGGTTTACAGGTGAGGGGAAAACCCGCCGATATATACCTCATCCAGAAAAACTGCCCCGACCTGGGATCGAAATCGGGGACCACTGCGTGACAAGGCAGCACGCTTACCTCGAGACCACAGCGGTTTGGACCTTAATAATAGCAATAATAAGTATTATGATTTAATTAAAAATAATATTAATAATAATTATCAGTATTTGTGGTTATATATATTATTATTATTATTATTATTATTATTAGTATTAGATTATTATTATTATTATTATTATTAGTATTATTCTTATTATTCTTATTATTATTTTGAATTAAATGGTCGTAGGTATCTGGAAGGCTGACCCTGGGATCCAAGTGATCGCTCCATCCGCGGATGGCCTACATTTGTAGCCTACTTGTGTGGCTAAAAAATAATGTGTGTGTATTCTAGAGTTTAGAAAATCATATTTGGAAAGGCCGTGTTCTCGAAACAACCTAGGTAGGACAGTGGGTCACGATAATAGGACATAAGTGTCTTTCGAAAATAGAGATTGAGTTATGGAACCGAAAGAAAGAAATGTGAGTAGCGAGTGGGGAAGAAAGGGGGGAAGACCGAGAAAAAATATAGGAAAAAAAGAAAAGTTTATAATAAAAGTGAAAAAGAGAAAGATAAGAACAGAAAGGAAAAAGAGGAAAAGAAGAGCGAGACATTAGAGAGAGGAAAAGATAGGAAATATTTATACATGATGGTATTTTTAACGAAATAGAAAAAAGTGTCTAAAAGAGCCCTGAGTAACAGTTGCAAGCGAGATTGCGTGGGCTTAACTTGAATCACTGTATAACATGATACCTACTTCTCCGAGAAAATACGTGAGCAGAGGCGTGGTGACGTCAGCGTCTTGTTCATAAAATCCTAATGGAAAGATTGAAATTACAATACTGCATACACTCAAGTTTTTATTCATCTTAATTCTCGTCGAAAAAGTTGCACGTAGGTCTACTCAAATTTAAAAAATCAATAGCACTACACTCCAATTAGATATTTTGGCTTCTTTGGTTTAATTCATTATATCCATTCATCTCTACATTTTGTCAATATCTCCCAATCCTGCATTTTGTTATTTTTTGTAACTGTATTCTAATTTATAGCTATAGGCCTAAGCTTTAACATCTAGGTAGGCCTACGCCTAGTAGGCCTATATCGAGGATCTTTATGTGTTGTTTGTTGTCTTTGTAAATATTTTACTTTTATTTATACAGAATGATTCAGAATAAGTATTAAAAATTTCTGGGGGAAGCACAAGGTACTTAGTGGAAAAAGTTTCGATAAGGAACCCATGTCCGGAAACGTACCATTAATAAGCTACATGATCTTTATTGGAAGCCAGATATAATAAGAACAGTTAAGTCACGTAGACTGCAATGGGCAGGTTATGTGGCACGAATTCGGAATGAAAGAAGGCCATGGAACTTTCTTGTAGGAAAACCAGAGGGAAAACGCCCATCAGGCGTGAGAAAGGCATTAACCATGATTTGAAGAAAAGTAGATTATACAGGGGATGATTGGAAAACATTATCTCAAGATAGGGATATGTAGAGGAATTATGTACGCTGGGCAGGTTTCGATGACGTAATTCGAATCGTAATGAAAACACTCAAAGTGGGCCCTAAGTAATGGAATTTATTAACATTTCAAAAGAAAGGAAATGCATTTACATTGCGCACGGACTTGCTTGGCCATATGTTCATTTTTTCATGAATAAAAATACAGATTAGAATATAGCTAAAAAATTGGCCTACATAGGCCAAATGGCTGCACACTTAGGCACACAAAAAGGAAAGCTGAGTTAAGGAAAGAGTGTAGAATTCTGAGTTTGCAGTGAAAGACCTGCTCTTGGGCAGAACACTATGAATGAAAAAAAAATATATATATAGGGAAGTTCAGATAATGTGGGCCCTACTGTTTGAGTGGACCCTGGAAATATCTTCTTTAATTGGTGCTGCCCTGAAACAGAAAATATTTTAACCTCTTCCCCTCGTCAACTTTGACTGGTTCAAGGCCACTTTCTTTTAATATTTTTGCGAAGAAGGGTTTATTTGTGATATTTATGTAAATGATCACTTTAAAAGATTTTCAAGCTAAGAATCAATTCTTAACTTCTGCTATTGGATATTAGCCTATAAATGTTGAAAAACACTCCTAAATATCCTCTATTTTATTATCTACAAGCTGTTTCAATACACTAACTGGTTTGGTTTGATATTATGTGACATGGTGGCTGTATAAAATAATTAAACACAACAATTTGGTTATTGTGGACCCTCCACGAGGACCTGGGTCCACTTTATGTATGTATTATCAATTAGGATGCTATCTGTAAAAACACATTCATTTAATTAATTTTATTTAATATCCTCGTAATTTTACTAAACCCAAAGACCGTCGCTTTCTGCAGTTGAATGACGTGTGAATGTTATAATCAACAATATTTTTTCAAAACATTAAATAAATATCAATAAATATTAATTATGTTCAGTCATAAATATTTTCAGACTAATCTGTGCCTGTCTGTATAAATTAATAGAGGAAATAAACTTAAAAACAGAACAAAAGCTAAGGTGGACTCTGGGTTCCACTTTATCCGAATACGGAGGTTAATGTGGACCTTTCTTGTAATGTAAAAAAGTTAATAAATTATGAAGATATTTCCATATTTGAATAAAATAACAATATTTTTTCAGAGTTACAACACTAATGATAATCACTGCAATTAAACAAACTTCAAACATCTTAATTAAAAGAAAAACGACAAATTCAAAACAGGAGTCCAAATTACCCGAAGTTCATATATATATTATATATATTACATACTATAGGCCACCGCTGTGGACTCGAGGTAACGTGCTGCCTTGTCACACAGCGGGCACGGGTGTCGGTACAGGCTCCTGGGTTCGCGATTTTCCTCATCTGTAAGACAAATGTCAGGAAGCTTAGGGCCCAACGGTCCCCGAAAATCATTCGGCCATCATCATCCTTATCTTTATCATCATCATGATCCTTCACCGACGTGGAAAGCAACAGGAAGCTTCCTCACCAATAGGCCTAATTCCCTAGTTAAGTTGCATAGCATAGCATGAAAATGTTATGATAGCACTGAAAAACCTGCCCTCGGGCAGAATTACTATAGAATCTAATATATAGGCCTACTGTACATATAGTACATATGCCTACATGATAGACTACATAAACACAGTAAAGAAACCCTCAAAATGTAAAATTTCCAAAATTAATAGGCCCCTATATGAACATTAACTTTTCTATAGTCTATTGATACGTAACACTGAGCAACAAAAATGAAACTTTTTTTTTTGTCTCAGAAAGAAAAATATGTGATTCTGATAGTATTTTTTCTCCTGAATTCAAATATGATATCGGGTTTTCTCCATCACGCAAGGTTTCCGAGAGACAGGAATTCATAATTCCAAACACTTTAATATTTTCTACATTCGTAACTACACAATATTCGAACATTCGGACTCGCCAAGAAAGTAATAAATGACAATTTTCTGCCATATTTCTCCTGTGGATCATCCCTCTTGATGGTCCAACAATAATCGGCCAGCATATTAGAATTCCATTTGCCTTGATATATCTTTCCCATAGCTCAAATCTCCTGAGTTAGCTCATTTGATTTTATTTTACAATGGACAAATGGACGAAAAAACGTTTATTAAAAAATGATTATTTAAATTCATTAATTGAAATTGAAATAAAAAAAACTGTGGGTGATGGAGAAATTCCGAATACATATTTGAAAACACGATAAAAAACTGCATTAAGTACAACTATTTGTACTCATGAGACAAAAATCATGTTGGCCAGTGTAATTAAAAATATGCTACAGAACAAATTTAGAGAGAGAGAGAGAGAGAGAGAGAGAGAGAGAGAGAGAGAGAGAGAGAGAGAAACACGTACATAGGCTATACCCCCCCCCTTTACGCACACACACAGTCCCAAATTTTATGAGCGAGTTTGACCTGCTGGTAACCTCTGGAAATACTGACTTAATGGGGTGTCGCATTGCAGTTCCAGTAATGACACGTGTTCCCCAGGCAAGCCACTTTATGTCTGGCATTGACAACACATCGAGGTAGTATTACGTCTCCTGCTACTCAACTTTAAAACAATGGGCTTTGTCTCCAGAGTTAATAACTATCTCAAGGTAACTTACTTGTGTATTCTCATCTCCCAGCATATGCCTATATCTTGTTTCTATAAAAAATAGTAGGCCTAATTACAGGTAGGCCTAACGTGATCCCACTACATACCTTAGGTGGCCCTTGGAGTAGTAGGATGTTAAGGTTTCCACTTTTTCTAGATACTCGGCATTTTATGTCAGCCGGGTTGTCAGCCCTGAGTGACGGCCGCCTTTACCTCAAGAACAAGCGTCTGATACTGATTTATGTTAGAGGCTGATTCGATCCCAGGACTATGGTGCCTCAGAATGTTTTATTTATTTATTTATTATTTATCCTTTATTTTACCTGGTGGAATTAAGACCGTAAGGTCTTCTCTTCCATTTCTCCACGGTTTAATTATACATAGGCCTATAGGCCTATAACAATTTTGGATTATGTACATGATCAATAATACATAATAGATATAGGCTTGCTTACGTACTTACTCGCTGGCACTATCGAACCAGTAGATTCATGGCCGCGCGGACATAAGCTCTCCATACATTCTTATCCAGAGCTAAATGCTGTCCATTCATTCCTATATAATCTACTTCCCTCAAATCATAGTTAATGTTATTCTCCCATCTCATTCTTAGCCTACCAACTGCGGCGTCAAGTGGCAACAGCTTCCCATAAGAGCAATACAATTTTCTAGATATAACCCCTATAGAAGCGAATATTTACTTGAAACCGGAAATTTTAAAGATTTAGCTGTCCCCATGTTTATTTTCTCGCAATCAAACTAAGCTCTCCATACAGCTGTATCCTGAGCTCCAGGGGATGATAGGAAAAACATTAGCTCCATGCGAGGTAAAGACGTTCCCCGAGACCATAGCGATGGAATATATATAATAATAATAATAATAATAAATAATAATAATAATAGTGATTATTAATATTTATTATTATTGATATTATTATTGTTATTATTATTATTAATATTATTATTATGTTTTGTGTATTATTGTTATTATTATATTGTTATTTTTGTTGTTATTATTGTATTGTTATTATTGTTATTGTTATTATTGTTATTATTATTAATATATTATTGTTATTATTATTGTTATTATTATTGTTGTTTTTTTTAATTGCGGATGAGCCCATGTAGGACTACGCAAAGTACTTAGAGGCGTTTACTTTGAGCCCAAAATTTCTTTCCTTCTCTTGCTATGAGCTTGTTTTCTCTCATCTGTCCAAGTGTTCCAGTTTTTTTTTCGGTTTGTCATCTTGTCAATTTGCCACTTAATTAACCTTAATTCTAAATATATCTCTGTTTGGGATATCTTCTTTAGTAATTCCTGCCAGTTTTTTAAGTCCTTTTTGACTTCATCAATCCGCTTCATAGTATCCACTGGAGCTTTACTTCTGTTTTCGTAGAATTCCATTAACTGTTTTGTAAGCCTATTTGAGTAATTCGTTTAATATAGCCATTAAAATTTTAACCTTCCTTTTCAAATATCACTATGAATGTCTGTATTTATTTTATTTCCTTTTTACTTCTGAGTCTAAATGTTCATCTATAACCTGTGGACATAAAACTTTTCTTATAATTTTGCATTATTTTTTCACTATAAGTTATTTTCGATAGGCTATCTTTTTTTCTGTTCAAAATTATTGTTTCTGCTCCATAGAGGCACCTGGCTTAATTACATGTTATGTGTGTAATTTTGTATGTAAAGATATGCTTTTTTATTATAAGTGTTTTGAAGAAGCCGAAATGATGATTCATTAATAGGCATACTTTAAGAATTATAATGTTATATTATTATTATATTAGTTTATTATTATTAGTATTATTATATTATTATTATATTATTATTATTATTATTATTTATTATTTATTATTATTATTATTATGATTATATTATATTATTATTATTATTATTGAAAGTTAATAGTAGGCCTAATAATTCACAATATTTTTAGTAGGTTTTACAATGTTTCACATAGGCCTATTCCAATTAATCTAGGCCTACGTGTATTAACTGACATCATCAGACGTGGAAGTTGATGACCTCGCGGGCATAAGCTCTTCATACATCTCTATCGTGAACTAATTGATTTTCAGTCTTCCCCTGTATAATCCATCTCCCTCAAATCATGTAGGCCTACAATCTTTGGCCTATTCCCCCTCCTCATTCTTTGTCTTATCTACTGGGAGCTTATCAATATGGTTTAATTTCAACATTTCGTGTCCTTCTTTCATTTCCCATTCTTGCCATAGGCCTATGTCACTGGTAATCGTAACCTACTCGTACATGATTTAACTGTTCTTATTCCCATAAAGATAATGCAGCTCACTGTTATGCAGTCTTCTATATTCACATATATTTTCGTCCCTCTGAAATCCAACATTTTACTAAGAATTTTATTCTAAATAGGGCCTACTTGTATTTCTTCTCTTCTCTTAATGTATGAGACACACGTTTCACAGCCATATAATGTGCACATAACTGGAAGAATAAAGGTAAGTAGAGTCTGTAGCCTACGTAATTCCAATCTATCACAAATTCATAACTGTATTGTTTGAATTTCATCAACTATTCCAGGTTCAGTTTTTATTTATTGAAAAAACATTTACATATAAAATTTATCCCACACAAACATTTTTTTTTTGTTTTAGAAATAAAAAAAATGTGCTCTCAACCGGTTATCTGTCCTTGAGTGGAATTGAAATATTCAACAATAATTGCAGTAACTCATTGCACTTTAATATTACATCCTTGTAACGTACAATATTTTATTTCATACAATGATGATTAATAGCAAATTGATGTTAACAAACTGATAGTCTGTAAGTCCGGAGTCATATATGTAGGGCCTATTTTTAAAACTCGTGTTAAGTATTGAGATTGGTTGGGAGAGAAACCCCTCAATGATGAGGAAAATTCCTCAAAATGAATTAATGATATAAACCATAAATTGTACAAAAAATTAATTCTGAATCATGTTCTCTCTGAGCGGTAAGTGATTAGATCCTCGCCCTCCAATTATTTTAACAAGAAGAGAAGCGTTTCCTGGGGACCTTTGTCAAAATAATTATGGAAGAGGCTAGTGAAGTGCTCTGTGTGGATTTGCATATATGGATGCGAAACATGGACTCTTTCCTTTTTTAATAATAATAATAATAATAATAATAATAATATTATAATAATAATAATAATAATAATATAATAATAATAATAATAATAAGAATAATAATGTTTTATGTTTTCTGGCAGAGTTAAGGCTATAAGGCCTTCTCTTCGATTCAACCAACACAAATACAAATAAATATTTGACAAATATAGATATATACACTATACTAATTATAAACAGTTGAAGGGACATTAAATGTAGCAATGTAAATTTCTTGTAGGAACATCACTTTATACGATAATAACAATAGTAATACATACGATAATAATAATAATAATAATAATAATACAATAATAATGATAATAATAATAATAATAATAATAATAATAATAATACAATAATAATGATAATAATATAATAATAATGATAATAATAATAATAACAATAATAGATAGATTGATCATCAGATGATTAATGTCTTTGACATCGTCCGATTCCCAATAGCCAATTTTGTCGGTCCATCCAATCTCCTGGTTGTAGATGTTTCTCCTTTATGTATAAACATATTCCCTGACTCCAGGAGGTTTTAGGTCTTCCTTTGCCTAGTCTTCCCTCAGGTTTCCATTCCAAAACAGATTTTGTGTAGTCGATCCTCTTCCATTCGCTGGACATTTCCTTACCATCTTAATTGCTGAGTTTTAATATAATCTAAAATAGTGTCTTCAATCTTCATTTTCTTCCTTATAACTGAGTTCCTAATTTTTTCTCTTCTTAAAATTCTTGCTGCTCTTCGTATAAAATCCTTTTCCGTTGCCAAAAGATACTTATTTGTTTTTGTTGTTAATGGCCAAGTGTTCTGCTCCATAGGGCTAAAGTAATGGTGCGTTTAACAATTGTGTGTTATATACTCATTTTATTTTTATTACTTATATTTTTATCCCACAATATTCCATTGAAGCAAGCCATTGCAAATTTTCCTTTATTATTTCTAATTCTTATTTCCTCTTCATTACTCCCATTTTTATTTATTTTAATTCCTAAATATGTAATCTCACTACAAGATTTTATTCTTTCTCCAGTCTCCAAAATTAAATTTTGTTCTGGTTCACCAACTGATAAATATTTTCATTTTTTCATGTTCAAATTTAATCCCCATTTTTCATATTCTTATAATAATAATTCTTATATAATAATAATTATAATAATAATAATAATAATAATAATAATAAATAATAGTATTAAATATGAAAATTATACAAGAAACACCAATTAATATATATTCTTAAAGGAAGAAAAAAGATTACGAATATTTTTTTTTAAAAAAAAAAGGAACATTTTTGTACGGAAGAGAGATGAATAGACATTTGAATGAAGGCTACATGACAATGATCTACATTATTCTAGGGGAAACCAAATATAATATGAACGGCTATGTCTCATAGATTGTTATGAATAGGACATGTGGCACGAATGGGGAATGAAAGAGATGAATGAAAACTTCTTGAGGGAAAACCAGAGGAAAAGTACCCTATAGTAGGCGAAGAATAATGTGGGGAAATAACATTTACCATGATTTAAGGGAAACAAATTATACAGAGATGATTGGTAAACAGTAGCTGTTAATAGAGATGTATGGAGAGCTTACGTCCGTGCTTCTATAATACTCCGGTTTCGATAGTACCTTACTTACGTACTTACTTACTTACTTACTCACTGACACTATCGAACCCGTAGGTTCATGGCCGCGCGGATATAAGCTTCCCATACATCCCTATCCTGAGCTAATGCATTTCAATCGTTCCCCGTATAATCTACTTCCCTCAAATCACAGTTAAATTTATTCTCGCACCTCATTCTTGGTCTACAAACTGGGCGTTTTCCCTCTCGTTTCCTACAAGAAGCTTCCACGCACGCCCTTCGTTCCCCATACGTGCCACATGTCCTGCCCATCGCAGTCTACGAGACTTAACTGTTCTTATTATATCTGGCTTCCCATAAAGACCATGTAGTTCATTGTTATGTAGCCTTCTCCATTCACCTGTCTGTTCATCTCTCTTTG
Organism: Diploptera punctata; assembly: GCA_030220185.1. NCBI lineage: Eukaryota > Metazoa > Arthropoda > Insecta > Blattodea > Blaberidae > Diploptera > Diploptera punctata. Next base: position 6,388 of record JASPKZ010001355.1, on the reverse strand, counting down.
GTCCAAACATTTTCCTTTATTCTCAAATACTCGTAATCTGTGTTTGAGCCTTTGACATGGGTTCCCTGAAGTAGTCCCCGCCCGGAGAACCGAATGGGGGACTATTTGACCTCCGGAAAATTTTACCCCAGTGGAACCCATCTCCGCATTTCTTGACGGTTGTATTTACGGAGAAAGATCGTCACTCTTTCTACCAAGGTACTTTTTTCGTGTGGCTTATCACCTTCTTCGTTAGTACCAGTGAATTAATTAGTTATTTATGGCTTTCTGCAGAAACGAAATAAAGCTGTAGATACTTTGCAGTAGATTTACAAAACGTAAAAGTAACACTATCCGAAGTCTTAAAAATCGGCTACCGATCCATATACGAATATATTGGATAGTTATCCCGACTACATAAAAAAAAGTTGTACTTCAATGGATTCCGGCCCATTGTGGAGTGACAGGCAATGAAATAGCCGATTTTTTCTGGCCAAGAAGGGTAGCAAAATTATTTCGAACCCAACTTCTACTCCAGTTTCCTTTCACTCTATCAAAAGAATTATCTCAAATAAAATGTATCAATAAATTTAGAGAAGAATACACCACCAAAACATCTGGAAAAGGAATGGGAAAATCTACAAGCTTATGACATCACTACATTACAAAGAAAATCTGCAGTAGCAATATTCAGACTGCTAACGGGACATGACTGCCTGAATAAACACCTACACAGACTTGGCATAACAGATTCACCTTAAATGCCCTTTTTGCAATTTAAATGAAGATATGGAAAGAAACCATCTCCTCCGTTGTCCAGCTATTGTAGAAAAGAACCAGCCTTCCTACTAAATATTTGAGTGCAAGAGAGCGAATGATTTCATTATCAACGTGCTCGACATTAGATACCAACCAACCATATATTGGATATGAAAAGTCTAGATTTGAATTGTCCTCAAATGCTAAGGAACTTGGTTAAATAAAAATATTGTAGCAGTCAGGGAGACGACTTCCACAGGATGCGAGAAGCACGTTTACTTCAAGACTAGATTTGAGTGCAAAGGTCATTGGTATGGTAGAGAGGAAACTGTAGCAGATTTACGAGAGTGCAAGTGTACTGGCAGTTACGGTACGAAACCTACGTACTTTGCAGTTTATCCTGAGAGATGTCAGATTCTTGGAACTCGCGTACATTTCAATAACGATTGTTAACCAACGAGCCACCTAATTAAGCCTCTTTTTAAAACTACGGTAGAAGGTCAAGTGATTCAACTACAGGCTTCAGAAACACCTTGGGTCAGAATGAGATTGAGGATCCAACTTACTAGGCATTCGGTACGATATGTCAGCCGGGTTGTCAGCCCTTCGTGACGACCGTCTTTAACCCCCAAAAAAGGTAATTTAGTTATCTCCATTAGAGGAAAAAAAGAAAAAATCATAAGAAGAATACATAATAATGCAACTAAAGAGGAAAACAGGTCAATAGACCTATGCCAAATCCGTGATTTTTAACCGATATTATTATTATTATTATTATTATTATTATCATTATTATTATTATTTTCTTCTTCTTCTTCCTTCCAAGTATTAGGCCAAGGCCTGTTACGGTCCTATAGAAAATTTTCCCTCCAGCATTTCATAGGACGGCTCAGTGAACTTCGTCCTCTTGGTAGGCCTCTGTATAATAATAAACAGCTTTGGGGATCCGATTTGAACTCATTCCTTTCTAGATGGTGTTTCCAATTTAGTTGGTACTGTAATAATAATAATATTATTATTATTATTATTATTATTATTACTCTTATTACTATTATTATTTGTTTTATTATTATTTTTAATTTTTTTATCATTTTTATTATTATTTTTATTATTATCATTATTATCATTACCATTACCATTATTATCATTATTATTATTATATATTATTATTATTATTACTATTATTATTATTATTGTTATTATTACTGTTTAGTACTATTGTTATTATTATTGTTATTATTATTGTTACTATTGTTATTGTTTATTATTATTGTTATTGTTATTCTTATTGTTATTATGGTTATATGTTGTTATTATTGTTATTATTATTATTGTTATTGTTAAACAAAAATTCCATTAATTAATGAAATTTGTTAAATTTTTTATTATATTATTGTATTATATTATATTAGCATCATCATTCATTATCATCAGCATCATCATCGATCACCATCATCATCATCATTAATATTATTAATATTATTAAGATTGTTATTGTTATTGTGTGTTTTTTATTGTTGTTATGTATTGTTATTATTGTTTATGATTGTTTATTGTTGTTGTTATTGTTGTTTTTATTGTTGTTGTTTGTTGTTTGTTGTGTTAGGTGCGTTGTCGTCGTTGTCGTTTGTCGTTATTTTGTTGTTGTTCTTGATTTTGTTGTTGTTATGATTTTTGTTGGTTGTTTGTATTTTTGTTATGTATTTTTGTTGTTATTTGATTTTGGGTGTTATTTTTATTTTTGTTGTTCTTTTTTATTTTTGTTGTTGTGTATTTTTTATTTTTGTTGTTATTTTTATTTTTGTGTGTGATTTTTATTTTTGTTGTTGTTATTTTTATTTTTGTTGTTGTGATTTTTTATTTTTGTTGTTGTTATTTTTATTGTTGTTAGTTGTTATTTTTATTGTTGTTATTTATATTTATTGTTGTTTATTTTTATGTTTATTGTTGTATGTTTTATTATTTATTGTCGTTATTTTTATTTTTATTGTTGGTTTATTTTACTTTTATTGTTGTTATTTTTACTTTTCTTTTATGTTGCTATTTTTACTTTTATTGTTGTTATTTTTTATTTGTATTGTTGTTATTTTTATTTTTTATGTTTTTATCTTTATTTTTTATTGTTTGTTATTTTTAATTGTTTGTTCTTGTTATTTTTATTGTTCTTATTTTTATTTGTCTTCTTATTTTGTATTTTTATTGTTATTTATTTTTATTATTATTTTATTATTATTGTTATGTTTATGTTATTGTTATTTTATTTTTATTTTTATTGTTATTTATTTTTTATATTTTATTGTTATTATTTTTATTTTATTCCTGTTTTTTTAATTTTTATTAGTATTTTATTATTGGGACTGGTGTACACCTAGAAGAAACGAAAGGCAAAATCTTGAAAACTCTTGGATGCACGAAATCAGAAAAGGGAGGGCATGGAGTGGATGGATAGAGACGAGTTGAGAAGAAGCGAGATTATTAAACTTTAGCCACAGAAAGATGTGTTCCAACATTCACAATCTGTATATAAATAATAAATATCATTATTATTATTATTTTATTATTATTATTATTATTACTATTATTATTAGAGAAAAAATTAATATTGGTTATTCAATAGTAGATTATATACAGTATAATCAATATAAACTGGTATGGGGCACGTACGACGAATTGCAAGAGAAAAACATTGGAACGGTGTCCACCTGGGATGAAGAAGGGGGGAGAGAAAGGAAGACCGCGAAAAGCGCGGAGGCAGGAAAAGAAGAAAGGGAAGAAGAAGCAAGGGGACGGAGAGGACAGGGAATTTTTGAGGGAGAGAGACGGGTGGAGAAGAAAAACAAAAAAGGAGGCACAGAGAGATGTGTAAACATTAAAATTCTGTAATAAATAAAAGTATCTACTTATCACTATTATTATTTTTTTATTATTATTTTTATTATTATTATTATTGTTATTATTATTATTGTTATTATTATTATTATTATTATTATTATTATTATTTATTATTATATTATTATTATATATTATTATTATTATTATTATTATTATTATTATTATTATTATTATTATTATTATTATTATTATGTGATGATGATGAGATTGAACACAGAGAATGGTAATATGGTATGAGCACGTAAGAAGAATGCAGGATGGAAGACTACCAAAAGCTATCTATGCATGGAAAATAGAAAGAAGGAGCAGAAAAGGAAGACCAAGAACAACTGGAAGAATAACATTAAGAATTCAATGAGGAAATTTGATGTAACGGTTCAAGACACCAGAGGACAGAGAACTATGGGTAACTTTAATTAGGGTAATTCATGCAGGTGTATTGCAAACTGCTAGGCCCATTCTAGAAGTCCGTAGTCATTTATGTACTTTTAAAACTCAATGATGAGGTGAAATCTAAAAATGAATGAATTTAGTATATTATTAGTATTATTATTATTATTATTATTATTATTATTATTATCATTATTATTATTATTGATTATTATATTATTATATTATTATTATTATTATTATTATTATTATTATTAACTAACTCACTGGCACTATTGAACCTGTAGGTTCATGCCATGCGGACATAAACCCTCCATATATCCCTATCCTGAGCCAATGTTTTCCAATCATCCCCTGTATATCCCACTTCCCTCAATCATAGTTAATGTTATTTTCCCACCTCAATTATCCTGAGCCAATGTTTTCCAATCATCCCCTGTATAATCCACTTCCCTCAAATCATAGTTTAATGTTATTTTCCCACCTCAATCTTGGTCTACCAAACTGGGCATTTTGCCTCTGGTTTTCCTACAAGAAGCTTCCATTCACGCCTTTCATTCCCCATTCGTGCCACATTTCCTTCCCTTCGCAGTCTATGAGACTTAACTGTTCTCATTATATCTGGCTCCCTATAAAGAACATGTATTCACTGTTTTGTAGTCTCCTCCATTCACCTGTCTGTTAATGAATTATTCATACTTACTATTGTTTATTACTGCTATTATAATTATTATTATTGTTGTGTTGTTTTAATTGTGACATCATATAAATAACTGTACTTCACCGTAGTCCATCGGTTTAAGGCATTATGCCTTGGTGCAGACCTGCGGGGACTTGCGCTGTTTGAAGAGCCCATTGTGGAATAAATATTCTCATGTGATTTCGGCCAGAATTGGGTTTGCCACTCAGCCCCGTGAAGAATTTGGAATCTACAATAAGTAGCAACTCCAGGTTTAAGAAAAACCAGCAATAGCGGCTGGATGACCCGACATGCTGACCACATATCACACCTATTCTGGCTGTATGTTCGTCCAAATCTGGATGTGAGAATGTTGGATGTGAGGCCACCAGTCGGCTGGTAGGCTACCTGCCATAAGGTTTACTTCATTGTTTTATTTTTTCTTGCTTTCTTTGTCTCTATTTACCTTTTTCCTTATTTCTCATATTCTCTCATTCATTCCTTGTTACGTTTCTGTTTATTTTTCTCTTAATATCCCATTTCCTTCTTTGATTTTTTATTACTCTCACGTCCTGGTGGTATCATGACTGCCTCTGTTTCAGTAGTCGGAGGTTCTAACCCTACCACACCGGGAGACGCACATCTGGAGAAACCGAGAATCAGGTGCGCGTAAAAATTAATTTAAAATTGTTAGGATGTGGAGATGGGAAAGGAAAATACAGCAGACTTTATTGCAGCCATGCGTGGGTTGCTAGCTGCCTTACATGGATTAGATTACAATCCTACGTACTTTTCAGTTTATCCTGAAAGATGTTCACATTCCTGTACTCAGCAATAGCCTATTTGTATGAGCATCGGTCGATTGTCAAAGTGCCATTTAATTAGTGTTAGATATATTATAGACAATCTCTCTCTTTTCACTCTCCTCTTACTCTCCCTCTCTCTCTCTCTCTCGCTCTCTCTCTCTCTTCTCTCTCTCGTCTCTCTCTCTCTCTCTCTCTCTCCTCTCTCTCTTCTCTCTCTCTGCTCTCTCTCTCTCTCTGTCTGTCTCCTCTCTCCGTCTCTCTCTCTCTCTCTCTGTCTCTCTCTGTCTGTCTCTTCTCCTGTCTCTCTCTGTCTCTCGTCTGTCTCTCTCTCTGTCTTTCTCTCTTCTCTCTGTCTGTCTGTCTCTCTCTCTCTCTCTCTGTCTCTGTCTGTTCTCTCTCTCTGTCTGTCTGTCTCTCTGTCTTTCTGTCGTCTGTCTCTCTGTCTGTCGTCTCCTGTCTGTCTGTCTGTCTCTGTCTGTCTGTCTCTCTGTCTGTCTGCTCTCTGTCGTCTGTCTTCTGTCTCCCTCTCTGGTCTGTCTTCGGCTCCCTCTCTGTCTGTCTGTCCTCTCTGTCTGTGTCTCCCTCTGTCTCTCTCTCTCTATCTCTATCCTCTATCTCACTCCTCTCTCTCGCTGCCTGCCTCTTCTCTCTCTCCCTGTCTATCTATATTTTTTTTCTCTCTCTCCTCTATCTTCTACCTCTATCCTATTCTATTTCTCTCTTTCTCTCTCTCTCTTTCTCTCTCTCTCTTTCTCCCTCTATTTTTCTCTTTGTCTTTCTCTCTGTATCTCTGTTCTGTCTGTCTGCTCTCTGTCTGTCTCACCTTTCCGTCTCCCTCTCTCTGTCTCTCTCTCTCTCTCTGTTATCGCTATCTCTCGGGGTG
>JASPKZ010001354.1:0-64803 GCA_030220185.1 Diploptera punctata | reverse complement strand
ATAGAGTGCGTTTTATATTCTGAAATTTTTTCATAAATTTGTTTTGTACGAGTACTATATCCTAATGTCTTTAATTATTCTCTTAAGATTGGCGTTAATCTATCCTATATTTTTTGTTTATTTTATTATCCCTTGTATTTAATTTTTATTTTTTTATTTGCCTGAATTTACTTTATATCTTGAAACTGGCTCCTAAATTTAAATGCAAAGAAGTAGCATCACCAGAAGCCACGGTCCTCCTCTATGCAGATGATATAGTCATCCTATCCAGAAATAAAGTAACTCTTCAGACTAGCCTGGATAAACTATACGACTGGGCACACAGGAACGAACTAGAAGTTAACACAGGCAAAACTAAGATGTACTTAAATCCTTCTTTGTTAATGTTCATTTTTCATTTCCATGAATTAATACAGGTTTAAAATATGATTTTACTGTTCTTCTTTCTACAATTCAATGGTATATACTGATTCCACAACTAGCTTTTAATTACATGGTAACATTTGGCACTCATATTTTTCTGCTTACAGGATGTTAAAAAATTCAGAGCCCAAACTGGTAGAGATGATGGAGGAGACCAAAACAAATATATTTTGTTAAATAACCATGTGTCATAAACTCATAACTGAATGACTACTGAGCATGGAAGACGTTATTGGGTGCTTTTGAAAATAAAACAATTCTATATATTTTGCACTATTTTAATTTGTAAATTAAAATAAATGCTCAAAATGAGCACCATTAACCTCATTGCAGAGCTGGTATCTTCATGGTAGAGAGTCTCGTATTTGCTGGAAATGTACAGTATATCACTGTGGTCGCCACATGAATTTTTTAATAAGTTCCATCTCCAAGGCAACAGGGGAAGAATACACTTGGTTTTTCATGTAACCCCAGAGAAATAATTCTAATAGGCCAATTTCCAGGTCCTCCCTGGTCAATCCATCAATTGCCGAAAGTGTTGGTAAGTACTGTATGGACCGGGCCTGCAAAGTGAGATGTGGCCCCATCATGTTGATACGACATTCTCCTGATCCCTAGACATACTTCCTCCAATAATATCAGGAGGTAAACTTCAAGAACAGTCTGTACATTGGCCACCCGAGTCGAGGAGGCAACATGTAAGGCCCAAGCAAGTAGTTGTCCACAATACCAGCCCAAATGTTTACTGCAAAACGTCTCTGATGACCATGCACAACTGTACTATCTGGATTTTCTTCTGCCCGTTCGTGCAAGTTGTGTAACTTCAACATACCTTCCCGAGTAAATTGAGTCTCAACTGCAAACAGCACAATTTCAGGAGACTGATTGTCTTCATTAGTCTCTTGCAGAAACCAGTGCATAAACTCATGATGAGGTGGATAGTTATCTGGTCTCCCATGGCCTGCACCATTCAGGGACGAAAAGAATGAAGCAACTGTTTCTGCAACATACTCCATGCCAAACTATGGTGTGTACCGAGCACATTGGCAATTGCTCGTGTATGACCATTGCCTTCAGCTACATAAACAAAGTTCATGTATCAAGTTCTCTCCATGTTGATAACTTTACCATCACAAATTACTAGTGCTGTGTACATGCTGTTTAGTTACTCGTCAAGCAGAGACATCACAACTACATACTTCAGATCAGCATTCAGTGTAAACATGAGCTTGCTCAGTACTCACTTCATATGAGTGTCTGATACATGGTTATTTAACAAAATATATTTGTTTTGAACTCCTCTATTATTTCTACCCATTTGGGTACTGAATTTTTTAACACTCTGCTATTTTTTTAATTTTGTTTTCTGTATTAATATCACTTCCTAAATAAACAAACTCTTTGACTTAAGATATATTTCTCCTGAATTTTGTTTTTCTGTTGATTTTCCTCTTGTTACTTCCAATACAACTGTTCTGCCATGCTGGCTCAAATGGTAGCGTCGCTGCTTCCTGTCTAGCATGCCCAAGTTCAATACCTGGTGGGTTGAAAATTTTAATTATTAAATTAATTTAATTGCAAAATTTTCAATCTCGGGACAAGGAGAGGTAGTGGTGTACAATTTTTAATTGTAAGATTGTGCACCAGATTCCTGCATTAAATTGCAAACCTCTCCGCAGTACATATGTTGACGAGGCATGTGGTACCGTTGACAGGGATTCGTCCATTGGATGGGGACGTTAAGCCTGGCAGCCCTCTTGGTGCTTTTCAATAAGAGGAGGCTATGTGCTGACACTGGGTTTCACTTCTCCCTTCTCCACATTATCGTGCCTCATACAACACGCTTTACACTACAAAACATAAACATACACTCATCCTACACTCCTCTCTGAACACAATACTTTACTCTATGTAAAGTGGTCTGCCGAAGTGGAGCATAAATTGAAAATAGACCATATTAATGCCATCTATCTGCCAAGCGAAGGACCCACTGTACTTAAAGCACAGCATTAGAAAACACACACTTTCAATACAACTGTCTTTTCTTCATTGATTTTTAATCTATTCTTTTAAGGCATGTCACCTATGCCACATCAAAGAATCTCATTGTTAAGAGCACAACATTTCAGCATAAGGATATTTATAAATACACCTGGACGTTCCCAGATGGAGAAACTCAGAACCAGATAGATCACGTATTAGTGGACAAACGCTGGCACAGTAGCATTATCGATGTTAGATCAGTTAAAGGGACAGACTGCATTTCGGATCATCATCTGGTCAGGGTGACAATCAAACAACGGCTATCACTTATGAGAGGAACAAATGCTAAAGATGATTCTGTAAAATTTGAATTAAAAAACTTGAAAAATGATCAAATGCGGCAAGGATACCAAATCAAAATTACTAATAGATTTGAAAGTACTGGAATCTTCAGATGGCAATGTGGCAAACGAAGAAGAAACTGATATAAATAAAGAATGGGAGACTATAGGAGATACTATTAAATTGTCAGCATCAGAAAGCATTGGTTATTTAAAAAAGAGGAAAACAAGAAATGTTTTGATGAGGAATGTGCCGACATTGTAAAGAAAAGAAAGCTAGCAAAACTGAAATTGTTACACGAGGCAAATGAGGTAAATTTAGAGCAATTGGGTGGTATTAGACGGGAACCACCAGACTACTATAGAGTAAAAAGAGGGAATATCTGAGAGAGAAGATTAATGATCTTGAAATGAATACAAAAAATAGGAACATTAGAGAATTATATCAGGGAATTAGGAAAGAGAAGAAAGGGTTTCAGGCTAAAACAACATAATTCGGAATGAAAATGGGGAAATGATTGCAGATTCAGAAGTATATTAAATAGATGTAAAAAATACTTTAATCAGCTATTAAATGTACATACAGAACAGGACATTGAGGAGGATAAGATACAGACAGCAGAACTGTGAGTCACAGAACCAAGTGCATTAGAGGTTGAAATGGCAATAGAAATATTGAAGATGTATAAAGCATCAGGTTTGGATGAGATCCCAGCAGAACTGATAAAAAATTGATGGACAAGGTACACCAGTTGCTTAGTATGATTTGGGAAAAAGAAGCTCTTCCAGACGAATGGAAAGAATTGATTATCGTACCAATTTATAAGAAAGGAGATAAAAATTGATTGCAACAACTACAGGGGCATCTCATTACTTTCAACTTCGTACAAAATTCTAACAAATATATTAGTAAGCAGACTTACTCCCTATATTGATGACATTCTAGGAGATCATCGATGTGCATTTAGAAGAAACAGGTCTACAACAGATCAGATTTTTAGTATAAGACAAATTTTAGAAGAAAAAAAGTGAATATAATGGTACTGTACATCAACTATATGTAGACTTCAAAAAAGCATATGATTCAATTAAGAGGGAGAAGTTATATAGTATCCTGCTGGAGTTCGGAATTCCTAAAAATTTAGTTTAGACTTATACGAATGTGTCTAAATGGCACAAAGAGTAGGGTGCATGTAGGCAAACAGCTTTTGGACACTTTTGAAATCCAGAATGGGTTGAAGCAAGGAGGTGCACTATCTCCTCTACTATTTAATTTTGTACTAGAGCATGCCATCAAATCTTTAGAGGATGAGGAAGCTTGCAACTCAATGGTATTAATAAGCTGTTAGTTTACGCTGATGATGTAGTACTATTGGCCGATAGCGAGGAGATACTAAAGGACAACACGCACACACTATTGAGTAACACTAAAGAATTAGGACTGGAAGTAAATATCAATAAAACTAAATATATGGTCACACGTAGAAATGGAATGGACAGCCAATGACAAATGAGGGAAATTTTGAGGAAGTGGCTGAATTCAAATTCTAGTAGGAACAATAATCACAAATAGGAATGAGATGCACAAAGAAATTGAACATAGGCTCAATTCTGGAAATGCGTGCTATTATGCATTGCAGAGACGTTTGATGTCCCAACTCCTTTCAAAAAACGTTAAACTGAAAATATATAAAACTGTTATTCTGCCAGTTATATTATATGGGTGCGAAACATGGACTCTTACTTTAAGGGAGGAAATGAGATTACGAGTTTTTGAGAATAAAGTTCTTAGGAAAATTTTTGGACCAAAGAGAAATGAACAACAGGTGAATGGAGAAGACTGCATAACAATGAAACTACATGGTCTTTATAGGAAGCCAGATATAATAAGAACAGTTAAGTCTCGTAGACTGCAATGGGCAGGACATGTTGCGCGTATGGGGAATGAAGACGTGCATGGAAGCTTCTTGTAGGAAAGCCGGAGGGAAAACACCCGGTTGGTAGACCAAGAATGAGGTGGGAGAACAACATTAACTATGATTTGAAGGAAGTAGATTATACAGGGAATGATTGCAAAACATTAGCTCAGGATAGGAATGTATGGAGAACTTATGTCCTTGCGGCCATGAACCTATGGGTTTGATAGTGCCAGTAAGTAAGTAAGTAAGTTAGTATCCCAAATTACAATATTGTCTCCATATATTAATGTTTTCATATCTGGTATTGTATTTTCTCCTATAACTTCATTTCTAATTTCAATCATCACCAGATAAAAGGATGGGTAACAAGACACTTCCCTGGCTTATTCCTTTCCTTGGTTTAAACCATTACATAAATCCAAAGAATGTTCTCATACAACTTTTTGTATTTTAGTATGTCTTCATTATTCTCTCTGTTATACTTACCATTTTTTCATCAAACCCATTTTCTCTGGCTACTTTGATTATGTTTTTTTTTCTCCTTTTCAAAATCTTCTTTGCTTAAGGGTAAGTTTACCAATCTATGAGTTAAACTATTGAAGACTGACAATTTATGTCCAATTGGATTGAACCCTGTTGATTTAATAAAATTTTCTGTATGAGTTTCTTTCCTATGAATCCCAAATTCAATTTTTTTTTTCATTTTTAACCAATTTATGATCCAAAAAAAGGTATGTGTTTGTTTTTTTTCAGTTTGTATGGTAAATTTAATGTTTGTACTCTGTAAATTTAACAGTTTTAGGGAATTTTCTACATGTTTTTCTTTAACAATACAAATTATATCATCTACATATCTGCTCAAAAATTTAAACATATGGAATGTGCTTTTGTGATTTACAATCACAATCGCTCATAAATAAATTTGCCAGGAAAGACGATAATGGGTTTCCAATTGAGAGCCCTAATTTTTGTCTATATAAACTCCCATTGAATGTAAAGAACATTTGGTCGACCGAATGAAAAAATGGTAAAAGGATAGAAAAGTATAAGAAACAAAAAATGATCAACAAAAGCACTTTTAAAAAAAGAAAAACCACCTATAAAAAAATACAGGAAATTCGCATATCATCCTTGGGCACACAATAAAAAATTCCAAAAGATATTTGACAAATTTAATATTAATTAGCACCGAAAAATGATCACAGTTTAAATAAACTAATAAAAACCAACAAAAATGAAAATCTGATCAAAGTAAAAATCAGGAATATAGCAAATTGAATGTATCAGTTGTGAAAAAATATATATAGGGAAAACAAAAAGAAACCTGAAAATTAGAACCAAGGAACACATAAGAAATATTAAAAATGGGGAAATAGAAAAATCTGTAGTTGCTGCTCATGTTTGGGCCTAAAAAAAAAGTAATTTCAAACACTAAATTATTATAACAGTTAGAAAATACAAAGGAACTCACCATTTGGGAAAATTCAGAAGAACAAAAATAGAGTTATGAATTTCGAAATTTCTGCTGAACGTGACCTAGTTTGGAGGTTCTTTGGCAAGCCAGAAGAGGGAGCTGATATCGACATTTAGGGCTCACAAAAATAAACTCATCAGTCTGGGTAATCTGAAGATGATATAGAAGATTATATCAAAACATGTTGAAGAACAAATCAACATGAAATTTAGGTAAGATGTTTCCAGCCTGAAAAAAAAAATTATTTAAATTATAACTAACGATTTGTATGCACTAAAAGTTTATATGACATCATAAATGTATCTTTTTTATTATTAAATAATACATTTTAGAGAAACAAATCTGAAGATCATAATATTTTCTTAAGTTAATAAATTTGAAGATAGTAAGATGTACACCTAATCACCAGCCTGGATAGCTCATTGGACTCAAAGGAAGAGGTTTGAATTCAACCCAGGTTAGTGAATTTTAAGTTTATAAAATTCATATTGCATCATAGATTTCCCTCAAACATCAAGTTCCTGGTGTTTCACCCATCAGTGTGGAGTGACGTGCACTGCCCGCATGATTTCTTTACCGAAACTAGTTATTTTTTGGAAACAATTCACTAAATAAATGATTTAATTTTGTAGAGGAAAGATTACCCTTTTATTAGATATATAAAATTAATAACATAACTCACTTTCAAATTGTGTAATTTTGTTTTCTAACTTACTTACTTAATTAATACTTAATACAGGCTTTCCACTTTACAGCAGTTTGCCTTTGATTCCTGCTTTCCAGAGATTCCTATCTTCCCATTGTCCATCTTCCATACCCCTCTTCATCATGGCATCATATATTCCCTCATACCATGCTCTTCTACTTCTTCCCCTTCTCCTTCTGCCTGGTACCATCCAATCCAACACCTGTTTAGGCCACTGGTCTTCCGGCATCCGTTGTACATGTCCATACCATTGTAAAGCTCTCTTTGTTATCCTATCGATAACAGTTTCTTGTGCATCCATTTCTTCTCTGATATATGTATTTCGAATATGTTGTAGCCTGGATATTCTCATACTTCTCCGTAATCCATCCATTTCTGTCACCAAGATCTTTTCTGCATCCTTTCATTTATTGTCCAGCTTTCTGATCCATATGTAAGTATACTTTCTATTATTGTCTGTATAATCCCTTTTTGTCCCGTGCCGTAGCCGAGCGGTTAAGGTAGGAAGCCTTGGCGCAGAGCTACGGGACTTGCACTGGTTCGAGTCTCCATGGGGGAAGAAATTTTCTCATAGTATTTCGGCCAGTATGGGACCGGTGCCCACCCAGCATCGTGAGGCAATTGGGTAGCTACAATAAGTAGCAGCTCCAGATTGAAGAACCAGCTATAACGGCTGGGGGACTCGACATGCTAACCACATGTCACCCCTACACTGGCTGTTGATCATCTACCTCTGTGATTGACACATGTGGATGTGAAGGGCCAGCAGCCGGCTGGTAAACGGGCAACCGCTGAAAAGTGGAAAGACCCTCAATCAATCGGAATAATCCCTTTTTTTTGTTTTTCTGGTCAAATTTCTATTCCATAAAAGACCATTCAGGGATCTAATCGCCTTCCTTGCACAATTTACTCTGTTAATAATATCTTTTTCACAAGTACCAGATTTATCTATTATAGATCCAAGATATTTAAATTCTTCAACATGTTTAATTATCATATTATTTATTTGTAGGTCTTCTGAATTTTTTCCGATTACCATATATTCTGTTTTAATATAATTTATCTTCAGTCCACCTACCTGAAATGCATCGACCAACTTTCTGATCATATATTCTATATCTTCTTTATCTTGTCCTATTATAATCTGGTCATCAGCGAATAATAAATTGTGCAGTAAATGGCCATTAATGTTAATTCCCATTCCCCTACATGACTTATTCCATTTCATTAATACACCTTCCAAATATATCTTGAACAATGTTCGTGACATCCCGCATCCTTGTCTTAATCCTTTTGTTATATCAAATTCTGAGGATATTCTATTTCCAACCTTAATACTTGCTTTACAATCATACATTATTTTTATAAAATGTATGAGAGATTTAGATATTCCAAACTTCTCCATTGCTATCCAAAGCTTGTTAATGGGTACAGAGTCATATGCCTTTTCCAGGTCTATAAAAGTTTTCTAACTTACAAATTTAAATGCCATTCCAAGGAATCCTCCTGCACCTGAGAACCATCAGGGGATTTAAATTCTCCCATGCTGAAGGGTACGTATCTCAATCAGTTGTCAAAGAAATTCTGATGGATAAAAACTGAAAAGGAAATCATCTAGGTAAAAAGGAAGACAATTTTTTCAGACCGAGTGTGTATGGTAGGATATATCATTATATCAATAATGAGAGTGTATTTTGTAGTAACTCGTAATTTTGAAATTCTTGATGTGTATAAAAGAGAGATCCGAGAATAATAAATAACATAATTAACATGGTAGATTTACTTAGTATATATGAAAGAAAAAGTGGTACGAATTTCATTGTTTATTTTTATTTCTTAAAAGAATAATGTATTGTTTTAACTATAAACATAGAAAGAATTTATAATTATACATAGAGTGTCGAAACCATGTCTGAAAAAATCTACAAATATGAGGTGAGTCATTGATAGTTTAACTCATTATAATTAATATAAACTCATAGCATCTCTTCCTTCAAATATTATACAGTAAAACTTGTTCAAAGCGGAATAGCATGGTACCAATTTTTTTTCCACATTAGACAAAATTTTGCATTATAAAAAAACAAAAAAATTATTAACCAATCTTAGATTATAGGGTACCATATATGTCTCTTTACGTACCCTGGATAATTGTAGTTCTGCTGCCATTGAAAAATGAAGTATAATATGTACGTGCGACTTTGACAGTAACGCACGAAAAAACAGTTCGTTTTGTCAGCGATGAAAATGTCTCTTAGATGCGTATCCTGAAATTAAAATATGCAGTTTCGGTTTCCACTCACTAACTATTCTTTTGTCCACATCCTTCGCAAATTCGTTCCACTCTACATTGTGTCATCTTTTAAAACTGTACAGCCAACCTGAAGATGCCTTGAAATCGTTATTCTCTAGGGATATAGCAACAGTTAGAGCTTGACTTTGGAGCATTGGTTCGGAAATTTGGAGATTTTTTGATCGTGCGCTTGTAAAGCACTCCCACACTACTTCGTTGATTTCTTCATTTATTTTATTTAATATTTATTTATTTATTGCTTTCCTCTTCATTTGATCATTTCCTTGCATCCAATCATTAATTATTTTTTCTTTGTGTTTTAAAATCTCATAAACTGGGTTTTTCCACATTTAAATTTAGTCATTATTTCACGTAATGAGTTTGTTTTTTTATATCTTAAATTACTTTCACTTTTTCGTTTAAAGACAGTGGTACATACAATTTAGTTATCTTTACTCCGGAAATTCAGAATGCTACGTACACAATCGGTCTCAAATCTTAAACCAATTTAAGATTTTACAGAGCACTGGTTATTTGTAAGGACAGATATCACACGCTAAATATTTGTTAAACAAACCTCTATTTTGAATAACAGGTGTGCAGTGAGGCCGAAAGAAAATTTTCAGAAAGAAAATCTACTTCACCTGGTGGCAGAAATCATCCCTTATTGTAATTTCACGTAATGGGAATTCAATGAAGTGGAAACTAATTTATTTCTCTCTCATCTTTCCGCCTTATACACATTTTTTTCCTAAATTGTGCAGAAATATCCTTCTGTTTCCGCGTTGGACAGATTCTGTTTTATAAAAAATAAATACATGTAAAATTACTATTATTTTGCCAGGACCAATAAATTTGTTCACATTGGACAGATTTCCGCATTATTGACTTTCTGGATTAAACAAGTTTTACTGTATATGCACAGACTTTTTCACGGTGTATAAATCCTTGATTAGAAGTCATAAAATTCTTCACCTACATTTGAGATCTTAACCATAATTACAATTATTTTTTTCTCTGCTAGATCTAGCATACAGGGTATAAATAAATTAAACCACAAAATTTCAGAAATTGTTGAGGGGATTTAGACAAGAAATAGAAGGTAAGAAACCTATAGAAAAAAGTTATATGACCAAAAAGAAGTAGATATTAGATCCCAATAAATCAGTTCCAAAGCGAAACAGAGTGAAAATTTGACTTTGAACATCATGGACAAAATCTATTGTAATACCAATATTTAAAAAAGGAGACAAGAAAAACTGTGAAAATTACAGAGGCATCAGCTTACTAAATACTGGATACAAAATTTACGCCAATATAATTAAGAACAAATTATATAAACATCTTAACAGCCTCCTCAGCGAAGAACAGAATGGCTTTTGTAAAGGTCGATCCTGCTGTGATGGTTATTTCTCTATGAAATTATCAATAGGAATAAACTGTTGGAAATTTTAGCTGACAACAATCTACCACAACAGAATATTTTAAATTTATACAATATCTATAAAACAAATTTGATTTCAGTTTGAATCAATAACACACAAACAGAATGGACCGAAATTAATAGGGGCGTAAGACAAGGATGTGGGCTCTTGCCCTTGATCATATACGTGGATAGAATACTCCAGGATTGGCGACAGATGAGACACGGTTCTATCCAAATTAATAGAAACCATAAAATAGACTCTCTGCTTTTTGCAGATGATTTGGTATTAATAGCTCCAACAGAAACAGATTTACAGTATTCTATACACAATTTTAATATAATTGCAAAAAGGTACAATATGGAAATCAATACAAAGAAAACTAAAGTGATGGCCTTTTGTGGGAAATACCCTATACCTAGCAAAATTGTTTTGGATGATGAAATTTTAAAATGAGTAAACAAATTTAATTATTTGGGTTATAATTTAATATTTCAAGATGAAGCTGATATATCAAAGAAAATCACAAATTTTACAAAAACAACTGGATAATTAACAGTATAATGAAACCATCTTTAGTACAGAAGAACACAAGATTACGGCTTTATAAGGTTCTCGCAAGACCAGTATTAAGATATGGTAGTGAAGCATGGACAATACGAAGAAGAGATGAAAGCCAAATAACAGCAAATGAGATGTGATTTATGCGCCGTACAGCAGGCTACACAAAGTGGGACCATAAAAGAAATGAGGAAATTATGGAAGAGTTGGATGTAGAACCCATTCTTCACCATATACAAAACTACCAGAACAACTGGAAAGCCCATCTTCAACGAATGCCATCTCATAGAATTCCAAAAGCCATACTTCACTACTGCCCCCAAGGCATAAGATCGCTGGGATGTCCAAAAAAGCACTGGATGGAAAATTCCTCTTTGAGACTGTAACAGGCCACACAGCCTAATACTTGCATGGATGATGATGATGAACATCTTGTAGTCTATTTTGGGAAGAAGAAAATATGATTTTCAATAACTCATCAGGATTTTTTACTATTTAGTGTCATGAAAAAAATATAAAATCTTGTACTAATTTCATGACAGTGCACCACTGAACAAGTTATGTTTTATTGTATTACGAACCTTAAGTTAGTACACATGATCTGCTTCATTTACTTGACTGTGTGGTGTAATGGATAATGTAACAAACTCTGATTTCCATTTTGTTTCTGATGTAATGTGTTTGAATCCTGCAGAGTGAACTTTTTTAAACATAATTTACCACTATATGAAAGTGCAAAAAGTGACCTATCTGATTGGTTAACCCATTGGAGACACGTTTAAAGCACCTGGTACGTTCACTGGAAACCCATTTAAATCACCCCAGTGCTACTCCGGCTGCACTGGGTTTTAAATCAGAATACCCAGACCATGCATACTGCGTCCCAGAACTTATGAATTTCAGATAGTTTGTTTACCCCTGTTTTTTCTTGTAGTATTTTGTACTTTTAAGAATTGCAAAGGAATGTGGCCTGCTTACAACCCTCTTTTGTGTAATTTAACCGTTATTTATTGTTAGTTTGAAGGCTGTGAAAGTTGACAAACTTTCAAAAACCGTCCTTTACTAACATTTCTTGGTCATAACATTTGAAGTAAACATGAATCATATGTTCTAACAGGAACTGTAAAAGTAAAAGGAATATACAATACAGTATATTATAAAAATAAGTGAAACTAAATATATAAAAACATAGACCTATACATTAGCAAATCATAGAAAGTTCTTACTATATATCTTCTCAAATTATTGATAATGTAAAAAAGCAATTTTTCTGTATTGTATTCTAGAATACATTTAGCCTTTATGAATTTTTCTTCTTGTTATCTGCCATTGCTTCTTACTGGTGACAGTGATGTCGGCATTTTCATGTTTGGATGATAATAATATCTTTCCACTTCAATGCAGGAAGTCTCCGACTAGATAATGTTACCTCTCCTTTTTTTTTTTTTTTTCAATTTGATGTTTATGGGCACTTGAAAACTCGATGGAAATAAATAGCGCCAAAACAAAGGCAATGAAATTCAGGAAAAGAGGAAGGCTGGCTAATAAGGACCATCTTATATGCAGAGGAGAAACCCTAGAATTCGTATCAAGCTACAAATACTTAGGGGTCACCTTACAAACAACTGGAACCGCTTTCTCACTTCATATACAGGATCAAGCAACAGCTGCAACGAAAGCCATGTACGATATCCCTAAACTCCAAAGACTATCCCTCTCAACTGCAATGAAACTCTTCAATCTTAAAGTAATGCCGGCCGCAACATACGGAATCTAGCTAATATGGAATTACTTGACGGTGAAAAACCTTAAGAAACTTGAGAACGTTAAATCAAGATTTATCAAAAGAGCACTGTCAATTTAAAAATATACAAGAAATAGTTATGCCTATACAATAGCCCAGGAATCCTTCTTCATCGAGGATATCAGACACTGCTCCAGACTACCAGAAACGCAAGCATACAGAATCATCGAGGAGAGACAGAACAAAGCTGCCGAGATACCGACAGAAATTACGGAAACAGACGCAATGAAAACAGAAACCTGGAAGCAACCGAACTTCGACACCTGTACACACATTTTGCAGCCCACGGATTTCATGGGAATATATGCCTGAAACAACATGTACCATGAACCCAAGGAGGACTGCATCTGTAAATTATGCAACAAACCATGTCCCAAATATCATCTAGCGAAGTGTAAAAACAGGACTCTACCACTAAAGACTGGTAAAAAGAAAAATTAAATTTAATGTACACATTGTGTTTATAAAGTAAAAAAAATATTTTAAAGAATAAAAAAAATTGAGGTACCGGGTAATATGACTCAAACTTAATATGCACAGTGATTCTCACATAGTGGTGATGAGTGTTTCATCCACTTACTCCAAAACTTCCACCATTTATTGCAAGGTATCATTTCAAATGGGATTTTCATTTAATAGACTGGTCTATTAAAAATTTTATATCATACCTCTGATAAAGTCCATCGCTGTAGTCTCGAGGTAAAGTGTCACGCAGCGGGCCTAGGTTCGATTCCTAGTCAGGACAAGCTTCCTGGATGAGGTTTTTTTGGGGCTTTTCCTCATCTGTAAGACAAATGTCATGAAGCTTTGAGGCCCAAATGGTTCCTGAAGATCATCTGGCCATCACCATCTTATCATCATTACAGTATGGAAAGCAATGGAAAGCTACCACACCTATAATTCCCTAGTAAAGCTGCAAAGCACAGCATGAAAATACTATGATTGCAGTGAAAGACCTGCCCTAGGCAGGACATTACAGAATAGAATCTCTGATATTTGAACTGACAGACCATATATTCTCTATTTCAAATTTTTTGTCAAAAAATTTTCTGTAATATAATTTAATATTAAAAATAATCACCTCATCACATATTTTATCTGCTTTTTAGACCAGTTTTGGAAAATTATTCTATTTTCAGTATTTTGAAGACCATTGTTCTGTTGTGGCGATGCACATCTTCTTCCTCCATCTGTTGGTAGACCAATGAACCTCCAAATCAAATCACATTCCTGGCAATTTCAAAATTCATTAATTTCTCCTTCTTGTTTTTCTAATGTAGATTTTTTACAGACCATGAGATCTTTAAATTTTTCTATTTCAATCTAGCCTTTTTTTCAATTTGATGCTTTTCTGACCAAGCATGAGTGCTACTGCAGATTTTTCTACTTTCTATTTTTAATATTCCTAAGATGTTCCTTCACTCCTGATTTTCAATTTTGTTTTCGTTTTCCCTGTGTAGATTTCATCACAATTCCGACATATTATCTCATAAATAATAATCTCTATAATCCTTGAAATTATTGCGGCGTAATTCATTTACACTCTGTATATATTATAGATTGCTGCTTTGTAAAAATCCTGAGGAAATTAAAGGAATTTGTAAATATAGCAAGTAAGCTTAACACTATCTTTAAGGCAGTACTATTTGATAAAGGAAAATTTAATGTACTATGAAATATAAACAATTAGCTTTAATAGATTACTATTTGGCAAGTATACAGCCTATGAGCTTGTTTAGGAGACATCCCTCGATTTTAGTTAATAGAATGTATAAAAATGTGATCACTTGGCCTATTGAAGGATAGAAGAGGATTGTTACTTTTTCATGAAGCTGTAAAAACACAAGTTAATTATTGAGAGCATGTATTGTAAGGAAGAAGTTAAAAATAGCTTATACAACACTACGCATAATCAACTTGCAACATGAGAATTTTCAGAATGATCCAACATTCAGGTTCTATAAATTTTATGAATGCATAGATGCTTCTATTTTTATGCGTATGACATTGTAAGGAAGAAGTTAAAGCTTATACAAGACTAAAACATTCCTCTTCATGCATGAGAATTTTCAGAATGAGTAAACATATGATTCTTGAAAATCTCATAAATGCAGAGAAGCTCCATTTTTGTGCCTATGTGATTTTATTTCAATGACTAAGTATTTTAATATTAGAGTCCATGCAATCATTGTTGCTTCCTTAATAATTAACATAATCAGTGCTTTAGTTGGTAGGGTGAATTTTTCTAATTATTAATGAGTCTGCATGATATCAGATGATTGAAAATTAATATATTGTATTAGTTCACTTTTTTATGCTGATTCCAGAACTGTTCTTAGTTTTCTTTTATCACATACAGTTTTTTCACAATGGACCTAATCTGTTTTCATATATTCATTGGAGAGAGCATATGTGCCAGACAGTAATGAATATTGTTGGAGAAAAATTTGTCAATTTACGCCTCTAACTGTAATTGTGTGACCTTTGAAGTGTTGTTCATATCAGAAATTTGTATTATGAATTCTGTTCTTATTTTATCTCTCTATCGTGACTGCAATATGGCAATGTCTACAGGCAAGTGTGTGAACAATCCTAACTTTTCTGCTATATTTGTGAAAATTATACAATGCTTAAACAAAGAACTGATATTACGGACTTTGATAAACAAGCTTACTCTGCTTATTTTAAAGTGAAACTTGGTGACCAGGATAAGGCGTCGGCACCAAAGAAAGTTTGCCGCTATTGTGTTGAGAGGTTAAGATTCTGGACAAAAGGGAAGAAAACGTGCTTGCCGTTTGTGATTCCTATGGTGTGGAAGGAGCCTAAAGACCACTTAATGACTGTTACTCCTGTTTACTTAATGGTCAGGGGTGTAATTAAAAAATAAGAACCAAATTGTATATCCAAGCATCCTTTCAGCCATTAGGCTAGTTCCACCTGGAGAAGAGCTGCCTGTTCCTCATCCTCCAGCTGTTTTAGAGAACCAGACAGAATATAATGTTGAAAGTGAACTTAATGCAATCACTGACGACGATACTGATGGTATATATCAGCCTGAATATGGCTTTACTCCACAACGGTTCTCTCAAAGTGACCTTAATGATCTGAATTTGCCAAAGGAATGTGTGCCTGAAACTAAAAACGTCCTACATGAACCACTTGTAGACCCTCAAAAAGTCCTGCTTCCACCACAACACATGAAATTGGGCTTGATGAAGCAGTGTGTAAGGGCTCTACCAAAGGATGGGCCTTGCTTCAAGTACCTTTGCAAGAAATTTCCGTCCATCATTCAAGAATAATTGAAAGCTGGAATTTTTGTTGGTCCGCAAATAAATAAACAGCTGAAGGATGAATATTTTGAATAAAACAATGAAAACAAATATCCTAATTATTAGGTAATTGCGGAAAATATGTTGGAACTTTTTTAAAAAGTTGAATTGTAACATGAGTGTGAAATTCGCTTTCTATATTCCCATATTGACTACTTCCCCGAAAATCTGGAACATTATAGTGAAGAGCAAGGGGAACATTTTCACCAGGATATTAAAGAGACGGAGAGGAGGTACCAGGGAATATAGAATGAAACTATTGTTGGATGTTGATGAGGGAGACTAAAAATGGAGGAACTTCAAGGAAGTCAAGAAATTATTAGGAGTTCTTTACAGTATTTTTATCATGTACTTTTAACAAAAAATTATCTTGTGTGAAATTAAGTTTTGGATATTTGTACTTGTAGTAGCTAAAACATGAAAATATAAATTCATATTTTGTGCAAAAACCTAACATGATAGACAAAAATGGAAATCATTTCTGGTATCAGTATAAAAAATTTGATTTAAAAAACCTATTTTAAATAAATCTGAGAAAAAGTTTTAAAATGCAGACTTGTGTAATTAAAAGAAACCTCTTAGTGTTATTTCCTATATATATTAAATAAAGAATTTTTCTAAGTCTATTTCCTTATAATTTACTATAATAATAACCTATGTGAAGCCCTGGCTTGTGAAAAGGAAGGAAATAAGCCTGTTGCAAGCAAGAGGTTTCACCTACTTTATGGAAGCTCTTATAAAGTGAGTCCCCTCTAAATATTTTTATCCAACTAAAGCACTGAACATAATGTACATTTTTCCAATAATTCTCATAAGTTGCTTAAAAAGTTAATTTGTTATAAAATGATGTAAATTTAATTGTCCTACAAACAATTGCATCTATCTACTTTTACAATAAGGGATTTAAATCTGTTTATCATACATTTGCACTTACCTGTGGATTGTCTCACAATGTAATAATAATATGATGGTTTATTTAAACTGGCAGAGTTATAAGGCCATAAGTTTCTTTCACAGAGTTTCATCCTGCCACAATATCTTCATTTGGGTTCTTTTCTTTCAGGTCCTCCATTTAGTTCACAAAAATGCTTTCTAGAAAGGGACTAAATGTATTTTAAAAAATTAAATTATAAATGAAACATTTCCATAAACATTATGCAAGAAAGATTTGCCAAAGGCTTTGGACCAAAACAGATTTCAGATTTTAATCAAAATCAAAATGGGAGGTAACACTACGAGGTATTTACATTTATGAGTGAGTTGGAGAAAATATTTTTAATATCTCACCTCATAAAGTTGTGTGTTTTTACAATACCGGTTTCAAAAGTATAATTTTATTTCAATATTTACTCAAACAAAAAAAAAGACATTCTTTAGATAAATCAAAGGGTGAGGTAGGTTATATGCTCATCACAAAATAAACTTAGAGAAGAATACACCACCAAAACATCTGGAAAGGAATGGGAAAATCTACAAGCATATGACATTACTACATTACAAAGAAAATCTGCAGTAGCAACATTCAGACTGCTAACGGGACATGACTGCTTGAATAAACACCTACACAGAATTGGCATAACAGATTCACCTAAATGCCCTTTTTGCAATTTAAATGAAGATATGGAAAGAACCATCTCCTCTGTTGTCCAGCTTTTGTAGAAGAGACCAGCCTTTCTGCTAAATATTGGAGTGCAAGAGAGCAAATGATTTCATTATCAAGTGCTCGACATTAGATACCAACCAACCAACCACAATTGTACACGTACATTCTTATGCCACTGATGCACTAAACACTTGTAAACACGTTTTGTACTGTTTTAAACATTTGGAATGATCTTCAAGCTTTCTTTACAATATTTTATATTTATATGTTTACGTAAAACATGATCGTGGATACATTACTTACTTGCTACTTTCCCATGTTGTTCCAACGTTGCCACCATTTGAAAATAATTTCAAACCATATTTAGTGTTAGTGTACGTAAAATTAGTTTATAGTTCATTAAATAGTACGCATGTAAATTGTTTTGTTACATTAGGAAATGGGAAGTTGGTTTATGTCCATTTTTTAAGCATTTGGAATGAATAATATGCATGTAAATTGTTTTCTTTAATTAGGAAATGGCAAGTTAGTTAACGTCCATTTTTTTTTGCAAATTGGAAATTTATTCCCAAAATTGGTAATGCTGACTGCAGAGCCATTTACCGGAGGCTATATTAACCATTACAGCAACACGTGCATGCGCACTGCGATTCTGTGGAACTTAGAATTCGTCTGAGACATAAAACAGACTTTTTCCAAATCAAATTATAAATGATATTATCATACATACCTCTAAATGGCAGCCTCAAGTGATCACATCTCTATTTACTATTAGCTATGTCACACACGCATGCACACACACACACACAAAAACACACAAACATTGACAATTAATTTCATTAGAATAAATTGTTTAATATATTAGACTTAATAATACCACTGCACAATGCACCATATGTGCGATAAAAACACTTGAAGCATTTACATCATGGCAATTTAAAAACATAATACACATGAGATATCTCACATAAGAAAAGTTTTTTCTTATAAGTTATTTCATTCAGTTTCATACTGAGGGGAAATCTCCTATTATATTGGAATAATTGCCAGATACTGATTAGTTAAAAATTATATTTTATATTTACAGTGGACTCTGATTGTTTTATAAACTGCAATGACATCATCAAAATTTCAAACACAGATAGATATTAAGAATCAAATAATGAATTGTGAATTCTTCTTACCTCATACATCTATGTTTTTTAAAACAGAACTGCAGTATCGGTAAACCACTGAAGATGGAAAAGATGATTTTTCCGATACTGCAGTTCTGTGTTAAAAGAACATAGATGTATGAGGTAAGACGAATTCACAATTCACTTGATTCTTATTAAGAAACCCTCATAATGTAAAAATTCCCAAATTTATTATATTAATTTAACAGTCAGATATTATTGTAAATAACTATAAATGGAAAGACTGATTTATCTTGAAAGTAGGGTTACAAATTACTCCTTATTTTGTACTCTTTTAATAGATTTTTAAACATAAATCTTTGTTGTTAGACTAACCATTGATGCATGTTAACAGAATGAATATATACATCAAAAGGTAAAAAATGTTCAAAAGTAAAACAGTATGCAAATGTTATAAATTGGATTTTTTTATAATTTGTCTGTTGTTATGGGATGGTTGTAGGATACCTACTTTCCACTCATTTCAATGTTGAGTTTGGGTGTATTTCCCTTATCCTGTGCTAAACTTTAACATTGACCATGGCATACTGATAACCAGATTCAGAGAGACCTATCGCTTTATACCTCTCAAATACATGGATCAGAGTTACTGCTCCCTATGTAAGTTGTACAAAAAATTACTGTAGTATCTAATTATAATATTATTATTATTAATATAAATAATCTGTACAAACTGCACATCCAGTACGTCTTCCTCCGAGGAGTGATTTGGGAAATAAACAGGATGAAAATCCTACATCATGACATGACAGCTATGAAGAAACTACTGTAGTTCTCATTTTATTATTTCTCATGTCAAGTAGGTCCTTAATAGTTCTCACAAGGCAGAATAGGTTTGTTCCAGACCCTATATTTAAGGAAACATTTTTTTTATGGTATGGCTTAGAACCAATTAAATGTATTGTTCTGATATCAATTTATTAGATTTATAATCCCTCAGCTTGTGTCTGGCATAATATTAGGTTGAGAAATGAGATGAACCTCCTCCTGTTATTGAAAGTCTGTGATGTTAGCTGTCACATTGTCACAGGGGTAGATGAAATTAAATATAAGAACAACCTAGAGAAGTGGCAGAATGAATATTTATACAAATGTTAAATGCCTATGGGGTTCCTAATTGGCTACCTCTGTGTGTCTCATGTCGATAAGCTACAAAGAAAATCAATATTTTTTTTTATTTCACAAGCTGATTAATTTAGACAGAACAAAGTGCTATATTCATTAAAAGTCTCAAAAAATTATGAAAATAGGTGCATGTGTGTATCTTTCAATCCCACTGTGGATTATTTTAAATTTACGCACCACTTTGGCAACTATATCCCATAGGTAATATGTTTTGTATTGTGTGAGGGATGATGATGATAAGCGAGAAGGTGAAACATAGTGCTTATAGCCAACTCCTGTTGAAAAACAGCAAGGCTTAACATCTTCATCTGACAGATGATTTGCTATCAACAGTACTATGTTCATTCTCAATATATGTACTCTAAAGGGATTTGGAATTTAATCCAGGCATCTGGTGCACAGTCTAACAATTAAAAACTGAACCTCGCTATCCCTTCTAGCCCTGTAATTGTCTTCTTCTTCTTCCTTCCAAGTATTAGGCCAAGGCCTGTTACGATCCTATAGAAAATTTTAAATTTTATAATTAAAATTTTTAACATCGGCAGGTATTAAGCCCATATCTGCTAGTCAGGGAGCAATCATGCAACAAACTGAGCTAGCTCAGTGGACATTGGAAATAAAATATGCAGACAGACCATGAAATAAAATATTTTAACCACATAAAAAATGTTCCTCTATCTTTCCATCATCCTTTTACCATGAATGGTATTTTACAACACAAGCATATAAAATACTTTTGAACATATATCAGCATTTATTATTAATATTTAAGAGTCCACTGTAATAATATTTTACTTTTACTTCAACTAAACAGATCATCTCACACTTATTAATAATATTCCAATTTTTAGTTCCTAAATCATTGAGTGAGTAAAGTTTTGCAACTGTAATGAATGAACATTGCTAAAATAAAATCACATTATCCAAGTTAATAATAACACTATGAGGTAATCTATGAAGCAATTGAATTGGAAATATACACCTCACCTCATATTTTTTTCTCACCTGGATGTGTTTAGGCAAACATGTTTGCCATTCTCAACTAACTGATGTTGTGTTGAATTCTTCAGTTCACTTAAAAAAAAAAAAGAGTACAAGAGGAGGTATGCAATTCATTTCAACACAGTCAGTGTTACAAAATTCCTCACAAGGATCTTCCATCAACTACAACAATGACTGTAAATCAAAAACTGTAAGTACCCCATGATATAATTATATTATTTTTAGTCTGATCATCTTACCTCAATATTAACCCTATGATATACCCTTTCGTGAAAAAATGGGTTGTAGCATTTATGATTAAATATACAAAAAAATACCTTCATCGTCAATCATGGTACATAGCATGGTTTGGAATGTCATCTACTTCTTCAGAAGTCACATCTGTTGAATCTGATTTTCAGTTTTCATCCACCAGCACAGAAAATTGTGCAGATTTCATTGCTACCATCTTTTCAATCTCTAAGTTTAACCCATGGTATTATGCTACATTTGGAACATTACCAAAGGATACATCAATGTCAGACCAGGGTTTTCTGTAATTTCCCCTAAAGCAAATGCTGGAACATCTCATTGAAGGACCACAGCTCTATTCTTATTGAACATGTATCAATGCTAGCTTAATGCCTACATTTAAAACTGTTAATGCATTGTGCAAATCCCCTTTTTAGGTATGCATTTTATATGGAGAAATGGATAACAGACAGAGTGATGTAGGTATGCATGTCACACATGAATCTCTGCCCTCGATTGGTTTTTTTTTGGACATAGTTATCAGTAGATGAACATCATAATTAAATTTTCAAAAATGTACTTTTTTTGTCTTATTTTTAGGAATGTGTACTTTTCACCATACTGTGAATGCAGTTGATTTTGTGGGGCATATGAAAAAATCTATAAAGGAAAAAGTAAAAGAAATCTGAACATCAGAATGAAGGAACACCTTAGAAATGTATGTATGCATGTACTAATGGTCTGGAGTTAACTACAAAGTTATTCTCCTTCTTGCTTAGAAATGTAAAATATTGAGAAATAGAAAAAATTGTAGTAGCTGCTCATGTGTGGACTGAAAAACATAGAATTGAAAACCAAAGTCAAAACTGCTGAAACATCTGGTCCAATAGAACCCACAGTATGAGAAAAAAAAATTGCATCCAGAAAAATAGGGACAAAATAATTAAATTTAAAGTTCCTGGGGAAATAATTTGAGAGTTTCATCTGACCACCACCAGAGGGAAATATTATACAAGACTTCCAACGATCAACACATCAGGTGGTTTCTAGATGAAAATGGTAAAGATGTTCACTAAGGCATGTCCATCTGAGAAAATAAAATATGAAGTGATTCAATCTCTTAATAGTATTACATTCACAAGCAAGCCACATTTTCTTTGAATCAGAAATATCTATACTCTATGCTGTTGAAATTTTATATTAGTCCATGGAGGTTCATCTTCCTGAAGCATTGGGTATGCCTTTATCTACTCATGCTGCTCATGGCAGATACATTCTTTTCTATTTTCTATAATGATAGCGATGCAATTGGCTTATTCCCTTCAGGAGCAAACTGATACCAATTTGATCACAATAAAAATAAAAAAATGAGTAGGATCAAATCTATATTTGGTCTGTCTTCTAAATGAAATGTTCAATTTAAGATTAACATTTGTTACTTCATATATCTAATTGTAGGTTTCCTACTGGGAAAATGTTTATATCTGTCAAGTAAAGCAAGATTTTCCTCTTTTTTTTGTTGTTAAAGGGGTTATTTTTATTTAGCATCTTAGCATACTGGCAACCACTTGAATTAGTATAGGGGTTACTCCAGAAAACATATGGCTCAATTTAATCAAGTGATAAGCTAGATTTTTCTCTTCTTTTACTGAAAACACAGTCATTCTAGCTAGTTTTGCAGACTTTGTCTACCTCTACAGATTTGTACTTTTTCTTAAGAGTGTTATATAGAATTATGTTTCTTTTAACTTATGATAAATAGAGATTCTATTTGATACCAAATTTTCTGCAGTCCACCTTTCTTCCTGCTGCCTATTTTTGTCTATGTCATTGCATTCTGGGAAATCAAAACAAATTTAAAAAATTGAATTCCATTGCAGACATATTACTTATTTAAGTTATTAGTCTGCACGATTAGAGGACAATGTGTTAGTGCTGTTGCCAAACTATTTCTCTATGGAAGGAAAAATCCCCAAACACATGTGAAATATAATTTACATGGTTGTCAAATTAGTTATTTAGTCAAACACTGCTGAAAGTTCCAGATCATTTAAAATCACAGTGTTTGTCATCTATTACCAACCTTACAATACAAAATGGCAGACAGAAATTGGCAACATGTAATGAAGTCAAAGGAAGGACAGCTCATTCCCCGGAGTAACACGGTTGAACTTTCATAGGAAAAAGAGGTTGCCAGATTATTCATTTGGTTAACAACTACTGTAGGTGATGGATCATTTAAAAAGCACAGTATTTGCCAACATAGTAAGAGAAGAAAGAGAATCGACAGCACATTCCTAGCGTACTTTCCATGTGTAGATTTTTCTTGGGAGAGTAATATTTGAGGTTCTAATACAGAATCATGAAATTGGCTTAATTAGCACAAAACTGCTATGGATTAAGTGAAAATATATACTGCTCTCTCTCTCTCTCTCTCTCTGGAGAATAATGACAGAAGTCACCTACAGTGGGTATAGTGAACTCTGCTGTTAATGTGCAAACACTAGCTTAACTTCATAATGTAAAAAATAAAACAAAAGCACTTAGATGTTAAGTCATTACCTCAATGACTCTCATTATCCCAATCTATCATACTTTTCTAGCTATCAGGTTGAATTCAATGCCTCATTCTATTTTATAGAAATTATGCTAATGATACTAGCAATTAACTGGTTTACAGTTTTTATATTATGTGAAATATTAATAGTAAACAATGTAGTAAGTAGTAAAAAATGTTCTGCCATTTTAAAATCTAGAGACCGAAGTTAGGGTGAGAGAAATGTACACTGTACATCAAATCAGGAAAGGCACACTTTAAAAATTATTGCCCAGTACTCACTGCAGTGATATGGAACTAAAAATCTGGAGTTTGCTTGATTGCTTTGTATGCTGGTGGCATGTCTAAAACTGCCATGGAGAGCTCTCAGGTACATTACAATCTACTTTTCTTGCATATGAGCCATCAATTATGACTTTGTCACAGCCTAGCAGGAAATACATCCACAGTAGTTGCAATATCTGTGTAGCCACAACCAAGTAGTGTATTAATTTCACTTTGACTGCAAAGGCTTACATATGCTTGCAGTTCAAACTAATACTTGTAAAATATATAAATATTCTACAATTATTATGTTTTCTTTCTTGAAGCTTCTACAGATGTGATTAATATTCAGTCTGTCAATGTTTGAATCTATAATCACATGTGATTTTATCCATACTACTTTCAAAAATTTTTTTTTTTCAAATGCCCCAGGTTTGTCTTTCGACATTCCTGGTTTCTCTCCTGGCATGGCGTACTTGTAACCCACTTCTGAGGTTGGGGCGCCTGGAAGGCAGGGTTACATTGCCCCGATGATATGATGGGTGATGATGATAATGGTGCGCCAGGAGAGTCCCTAATCCTAAGCTTAACCTAAGATGAATATGAATGATGATGATTGCGATGGCCATATGATTTCGGGGACCATTTGGGCCTTAAAGTTTCCTGACATTTGTCTTACAGGCGAGGAAAAACCCCAATAAAAATCTCACCCAGAAAAACTGTCCGACCGGGGATCGAACCCGGGCAATCGCATGGGACCATTTTTTTTTCCACATTAGACAACATTCTGCATTATAAAAACAAAACTAAAATTTATTAATAATTTTAGATTGTAGGGTTCTATAGGATCGTAACAGGCCTTGGCCTAATACTTGGAAGGAAGAAGAAGAAGATTGTAGGGTACCATATATGTCGTTTTATATACCTTGGATTAATTGTAGTTCCGCTGCCATTGAAAAGTGAAGTATAGTATGTATGAGGGACTTCGAGGGTAATGTGCAAAAAAAAAAGTCCCATTTCTTCAGCGTTAAAAATGTCTCTTAGGCGCATATCCTGAAATTCAAGTATGCAGTTTTGGTTTCCGCTCACTAACTACACTTTAGTCCACATCCTTTGATTCCCCACAAATTTCATTCCACACTACATTGTGTTGTCTTTTAAAACTGTCCACCCAATATGAAGATGGCTTCAAATTGTCATTCCCTAGTGATATAGCAACAGTTAGAGCTTGACTTTGGAGCATCGGTCTGGAAATTAGGAGATTTATCTTCAATCACTTTCACTTTTTCGTTTAATGACAATGATACACACGTTTTAGCCATCTTTATTCCATAAATTCAGAATGCTGTGCAAGTTGTTGGAGTATGTTCTAATCTTGCATATGATAGCATAGTAGAGGTTATCTACTCTCAGCAATGAAAGAGTTTGGGATTCCAAATAAATTGATGCAGATAGTGATAGCAACATTAGACAACAGTCAGTGCCAAGTTCAAGTACAAGTGGAACTACAATATCTTTACAGTTAAGGATGGTTTAAGACAGGGAAACTTGCTGTCATGTTTACTTTTCAACCTGGCATTGGAAAAAGTTTTAAGGGATGCAGATATATCAATGAGAGGTACCATCTTTTGTAAATCAATGCAATTGCAGACGATATTGACATCATAATGAGAAAGATATACAAGTCTTCAAAGCTTTGAAGGAAGCGGCCTTACCAATGGATTTAAGAATTAATGATAGGAAGACAAAATATATGGTATAAGGCAGTAAAGAAAGTCAACATATCAATGGAATCATATTGAAATTGAAGGAATGAAATTTGAAAGAGTAGGAACAAACGCTAAAGATGATTCTGTAAAATATGAATTAAAAAACTTGAAAAATGATGAAATGCGGCAAGAATACCAAATCAAAATTGCTAATAGATTTGAAGTACTGGAATCTTCAGATGACAATGTGGCAAACGAAGAAGAAACTGATATAAATAAAGAATGGGAGGCTATAAGAGATACTATTAAATTGTCAGCATCAGAAAGCATTGGTTGTTTAAAAAAAGAGGCAAAACAAGAAATGGTTTGTTTTTATTATTAATTTAACATTTCTCAATGAAAGATAAATTAAATTTGAAGAGAAAAATTTTCGCCTAGACCGGGACTCGAACCCGGGACCTTGGCTTTCCGGGCCAAGTGCTCTACCAACTGAGCTATCGAGGCGAGTTACGATCTAGACGCAATTTTTTTTTTTTATATAAGAGAAAATTTGCGTCTAGATCGTAACTCACCTCGATAGCTCAGTTGGTAGAGCACTTGGCCTGGAAAGCCAAGGGTCCCGGTTCGAGTCCCGGTCTAGGCGAAAATTTTTCTCTTCAAATTTAAGAAATGGTTTGATGAGGAATGTGCCAACATTGTAAAGAAAAGAAAGCTAGCAAAAATTAAATGGTTACACGAGCCAAATGAGGTAAATTTAGAGCAATTGGGTAGTATTAGACGGGAAACCACCAAGTTACTAAAGAGTAAAAAGAGGGAATATTTGAGAGAGAAGATTAATGATCTTGAAATGAATGCAAAAAATAGGAACATTAGAGAATTATATCAGGGAATTAGTATAGAGAAGAAAGGGTTTCAGGCTAGAACAAACATAATTTGGAATGAAAATGGGGATATGATTGCAGATTCCAAGAGTATATTAAATAGATGGAAAAGTTATTTTAATCAGCTATTAAATGTACATACAGAACAGGACATTGAGGAGAATAACTTACAGACAGCAGAAATGCTAGTCGCAGAGCCAAGTGCATTAGAGGTTGAAATGGCAATTGAAAAATTGAAGAAGTATAAAGCATCAGGTTCAGATGAGATCCCAGCAGAACTGATAAAATCAGGGGGAGAAAAATTGATGGACAAGATACGCTGGTTGCTTAGTATGATTTGGGAAAAAGAAGCTCTTCCAGATGAATGGAAGGAATCAATTATCGTACCAATTTATAGAAAGGAGATAAAACTGATTGCAACAACTATAGGGGCATCTCATTACTTTCAACTTCGTACAAAATTCTAACAAATATATTAGTAAGCAGACTTACTCCCTATATTGATGACATTCTAGGAGATCATCAATGTGCATTTAGAAGAAACAGGTCTACTAGAGATCAGATTTTTAGTATAAGACAGATTTTAGAAAAGAAATGGGAATATAATGGTACTGTACATCAACTATATGTAGACTTCAAAAAAGCATATGATTCAATTAAGAGGGAGAAGTTATATAGTATCCTGCTGGAGTTTGGAATTCCTAAAAAGTTAGTTAGACTTATACGAATGTGTCTAAATGGCTCAACGAGTAGGGTGAGTGTAGGCAAACAGTTTTCAGACACTTTTGAAATCCAGAATGGGTTTAAAGCAAGGAGATGCACTATCTCCTCTACTATTTAATTTTGTACTAGAGCATGCCATTAAATCTTTAGAGAATGAGGAAGGCTTACAACTCAATGGTATTAATAAGCTGTTAGTTTATGCTTATGTTGTAGTACTACTGGCCGATAGCGAGGAGACACTAAAGGCCAACACGCACACACTATTGAGTAACACTAAGAAATTAGGACTGGAAGTAAATATCAGTAAAACTAAATATATGGTCACACGTAGAAATACATTATATAATGGAAATGGACAGCTAATGACAAATGAGGGAAATTTTGAGGAATTGGCTGAATTCAAATACCTAGGAACAATAATCACAAATAGGAATGAGATGCACAAAGAAATTAAACATAGGCTCAATTCTGGAAATGCATGCTATTATGCATTGCAGAGACTTTTGATGTCCCAACTCCTTTCAAAAAACGTTAAGCTGAAATATATAAAACTATTGTTCTACCAGTTATATTATATGGGTGCGAAACATGGACTGTTACTTTAAGGGAGGAAAGGAGATTACGAGTATTTGAGAATAAAGTTCTTAGGAAAATTTTTGGACCAAAGAGAGATGAACAGACAGGTGAATGGAGAAGACTACATAACAATGAACTACATGGTCTTTATAGGAAGCCAGATATAATAAGAACAGTTAAGTCCCGTAGACTGCGATGGGCAGGACATGTTGCGCGTATGGGGAATGAAAGACGTGCATGGAAACTTCTTGTAGGAAAGCCAGAAGGAAAACACCCAGTTGGTAGACCAAAAATGAGTGGGAGAACAACATTAACTATGATTTGAGGGAAGTAGATTATACAGGGAATGATTGGAAAGCATTAGCTCAGGATAGGGATGTATGGAGAACTTATGTCCGTGCGGTCATGAACCTACGGGTTCGATAGTGCCAGTAAGTAAGGAAGTAAGTATAGCCTTGAATACCTAGGATCAGTAGTGAATGCCACCAATCAATTGAGTGAAGAAATTAATAGGAGAATGGAAACAGATAATATTAAGAGTTAGATATAGACACCTCACGTCATGATTTGTAAAATTCTTAAGAACATAATAATTCAGATATTTGTTCTGTGTGTTCTTACCTCTTATGGTTGTTTTTGTAGAATATACATTTCAAGACCTCTGAGCCCTGTCTTCAGCAATTACAGACTGATTTTCTCAAGTTGTCAGCCCTGATTCTCGACTCCTGCTCCCTCTGCCTGTGGTCCAATGGAACTTGCTAATGAGATTCCTTTCTCCAGGAATTTCATAATTCTTTCCTTGTTCTTCTGCATGTAGATTTTTTTCCCATATGGTGAGTTCATTTTTGTTTTCTAACTGTTTTAATAATTTTGTGTTCAGCTATTGCAGATTTTTGTACTTCCCCCTTTTTTACATTTCTTGTGTGTTCTTTAGTTGTAATGAAGATGGGGCTCAGAAGCCTTGAAACATATGTTCAACAAAAACAACCATAAGAGGTAAGAATACACAGACCAAATATCTACCATATTTTATGGACTACAAGACACACTTTTTTCTTTGAAAAATTGCCTCCAAACTTCAGGTGCATGTTATACTCTAAATCAATATAAAAATGTCCAGTGTTCGATTTAAAATTCCCGCTAGTCTTAAAATGGCCATATATTCGATGCCACAGAAAACCTATCTCTATCTGGCAACATTAGATTCAATTGGCAGTAGCAGTGGACCGATGTGACGAACATGAGTTGCGGGAATTCACAAACTGGCTAACATTGGCTCCCTCCTGTCCTGCCATCACAATCCCAGAACACTGTCTAGCCTATGATGCGTCAATGCAGTATAAGATGCCAGTGAACTTGAACAAATGGATGATGGATGAAACCCAACGTGAATTCATGCCAAAGGGAGCTTTAAAACAACATACAATAACAAGTGTGTTGGCGGATAAAAAAGTTGTGGTCTAGAGTGAGAGAAGACATTACTGCTAAATCTTTCAAGAAGTGCAGCGTAAGTAATGCTAGTGATGTCAGCGAAGACCATCTTATATGAAGAGGACAATGATGACAAAAAGGAAGAAGAAAATTCAGATGATTATTTTCAGGGATTTTAAAGATCAGAACTTCTTCTTCTTCGCATGCTTGTTGCATGTTCATTCACTACAGGTCCAGGGTATGGTGACGTCCTTCCATCGTGGTTGTGGTAGTCCTAAAGGCCTTTTCTGCTGAGGTGTCCAGTCACGTACTTTCTTCACTAATCTACTGTTCTCCATTCTATCTATGTGATCGTTCCAGTTTAGTCTTCTATCATTTATCCAGAGGTTTATAGGTTCAATTTCACATTCTTCTCTAATAACAGAGCTGCGAATTTTCTCTCTCAGCGATTTTCCTTAAAACTTTCATTTCGGTTGTTTCATTGATTTGTTTTGTGAGTTTCTGTTCAGCATTCACAACCGTATGTTAGAACAGGTCTTATGACAGATTTGTAAATTCTTACTTTTGTATCTATTCTTAAATTTTTATTTTTCCAAACAGTATTATTTAAACATCCCAATATTTTATTTGCTTGATGGAGGATTTCATCTGTTATTCTGTTGCTGCTATTAATTTCTATTCCTAATTTAACACGTCGTGGGTCCTTGGATATTGCCATTGATTTGGTTTTATTTGTTGAGATTTCATGTTATATTTTGCTGCAATGAGAAAGATCAGAATGATTTTATAAATTCAGATTTTTTTTAGTCTGACTTTGCATCTGATAATAAAGGGTAAAAATGTTATTTTTTAAAAAATGCTTAAAAATTAAGGTGTGTCTTATAGTCCATAAAATATGGTAATTATTAAATTAACCTCTTAATGTTACTTCCTATTGTATTCTTAAGAACATGTTTCAGAATGTTTGTATTCTATCCTAATTATGAGGAGAGGTGTCTATCTAACTCTTAATATTATTAAAATAAACCTCATGGAATTACTTCCTATAAAAATATTAATACAAATAGATATTATTTTGGTCTGTACAAAGGAATTTCAAATGCAAATATGTAACTGAAGATACTAAATGCCATTTATTCAAAATGCTCATTAAACCTGTATTATTGTTCAGTTGTGAAAACCTGGACATAGTCACAACTGGATATAATGAAACTTGCAAATTTTTGAAAAAAAAAAAAAAAGACATTACATAAAATATATGGCCCAATTCAAAATGCAAATGGTTGGAGAATTAGATATAACTTGTAACTCTACCAGCTTTATAAATCAACAGAAATTTAGCCTCAATAAAAAAAGTAGATTGAGATGGCTGGACACGCACAAAGAATGAATACAAATGAGATATCTAAGAGGGTAATGCAATCAAAGCCAGATAGCAGAGATTAACTGGAATGCCAATGCTTTGATGGTTGGATGGAGTTGTTGAGGATGTAAAAAAAACTTAGTATTTGCAACTGGTGTAAGGTCGTCCATGATAGAGATTGAGCAGGTGAGGTCCAACTTGGGGTATTTCCTAATGATCTAATCTTTCTCCCACTTCTTACTAAGCACATGTATATTTACTCCTTGCTTTTTATCAATAAACCCATTTCTCTAAATTTAGTACAAGTTTTTTGTACAGTATCTCTATTTGTGCCAGACATAGCTGGATATTCAGTTAAAAATCACCTTACAACTTCCCTGCAAGAATTTGTTAACACATAAGAACCATACATAAAATTTTGTTGTTGTAATGTGTAAGTATATTGAGGCATTATGTAAACTATAGCACAACACTAATACAGAAATCACATTTAATACCAAGCACAATAGCAAGGCCATGAAAGCCTGTTGCTATAAAGAAGGTTGAGCTATAAACTGAATCTGCAATTGTAAATGGGGCCTCAAAGTATTCAAAAGCTTGAAGAGCTGTAAAATATAAGCCTAAGATAACTGTTCTAATGCAGAAATAACATTTCTTATGAAGCACTTCAAAGTACAACCATGCTGAAACAAAACCGCTGTGAGACTGATTGAATGACTCCTGCGCTTCTATGAAGGGGATTTAAATTGGCACAGTGCTGGGAGCTCAGTTAACATCGGTTGCTATCACCAGCTACTGTGAAATAGGACTTTTTGACAGCCAAAGGCACTATATATATTATCTCTGACAGCTTTTTCTTATCTCCTATAACTTAATTTATATTCCATAGCACCTAAAATTTTGTAATATTCATTAATCCCTCTGGACTATCAATGATATGATAAACACTGTGCAATTAGCAACAATGGTCCATGCTGTTTCCTGTGAGACATGTACAGTACTGAAGTTCAGATAAGGTACCTATATCAGGATAGGTATCATTGCTACATGTGTTTTGTTTATAAATAATAATTATCCTTTTCTCTGTATGCATTTCTATTGGTTGTAATTAGCAATTGTACGAGGATAGATCGGAAAGTGACGTACAATAATTTTTAAAAAGTAAAGTTTATTAGATAAAAATAGCACACACACATACATATATATATATGCAATATATACCAGTGCACATATAAATGAACTCAACTTTTAGCTACTTTTCTACATAGTCACTAACTTCCTCAATATGCTTCTCCCATTGTGGTATCAGTTTTAGTCCCTGTTCATGGAAGTACATTTAGGGTCATATGCAAATACATTAGTCTCTACTCAAATTACTTCCAATCACTGGTGAGCTGACTCACCGTGAGCAATTGCTGAGATCGAATTAACGTCCAACTTACCGGTCATGCATGAAAGTTGACGGTTTTCGTAATATTGGCAACGAATTACCCAGAATTCTTAGCGATAAAACCACTTCCGTTATTTTCGTCTGCTATAGAGGAATGCATTTACGCTTACATCCCGCAAATAATACCATATACGACGTCTGCGTCGCACAATATTACACCGATTCTCCTGTTCTTCCAGTTGAATTCTTTGGTAGACTCTATCATATTCCACTTCTCCGCGTATACTGAAAACATGATCGAAGTCTTCAAGGTCCGACATCTTGGATAAAGCTGCAAAAGTTTCAAACTACATCGGTTCCCTTCGGGATTTTCACGATAAGTTTCTATCTTGAGCTATGATCTTAAGGTTACCTCGTCAGGTAGCTTACAATTATTATCGCATGAATAGATTTCTGAGTAAGCAAAATGTATATGGATAAAACTTTCTCAGCAGAGAACGCCTTTTACTGTTTAATGCATTCAAACATTTGACCCTTAATTGCAGTATACCATCTGTGGACAACGTCCCGCACCATAGCTGAGAGGTTAAGGCAAGAAGCCTTGGCACTGACCTACAGGACTTGCGCTGGTTTGAGTCTCCATGGCAGAAGAAATTTTCTCATGGTATTTCGGCCAGTATGGGACTGGTGCTCACCCAGCATTGTGAGGCATTTGGGTAGCTACACAATAAGTAGCGGCTCTAGGTTGAGAAACCATCTATAACGGCCTGGGGACTCGAAATGCTAACCACATGTCACCCCTACAATGGCTATATGATCATCTACCTCTGTGATTGACACATGTGGATGTGAGGCCAGCAGCCAGCTGGTACACTAAAGGCCTTCTAGGACTGTAGCGCCATGGAATAAAAAAGAAAAAATCTGTGGACAGCTGATGCACTTCTGTATATGTCTCAAAGCGATGGCAGGCATGCAGTGGCATTCCCATAACTCATCACCAGTGACAATTTTTTTCAGAAAATCATGCCCTTCTGCAGCCTAATGCATTAAGTAGTCCAAGCATGTAATTTGCTGTCTGGCCGGCCAGAATATGGCAAATTACAAAGGTTGTCAAGGTCATCCTTGAAGAATGTACACTATATGGATACACTGCTCTAGCCCATACACTTTTCCCATACATGCCACAGGTTCCTGCGAATTCCACTTGGGTTATATACTTTAGCCCACAAAAATCTCATTGCACTGCGGTGCTCATCATATGTTGAAATAACATGTACGCCATCTTTGTTTAGTTGTTAATGCTTCTCTCGTTAGAGCTGCACATGAAAAAAAAAATTGTATCCATAGTGAAAACTTTAAACTATATCTGGGTGAAATATTAACATTCCAGTCACAGTAACAAAGCAGAAAAAATTATTGTGCATTATTATCCTATCCACCCTCATATTTAATTTATTGGCACACTATATTTTCTCAGATCATTAGTGTCATGATTCAAAGATGAGTGTTAAAGATTAGACAAATTTTGCTCACAGGTATTTTACATTCTATAATTCTACGTTATATGCTTCACTTTCCTATCACAGAAAGGCATATTAAGGATTTATTTTAAAATAAAATAGGAAATAACATTAAGAGGTTTGTTTAATAATTACGACATTTTGTCTGTAACATTCTTAC
Source organism: Diploptera punctata (assembly GCA_030220185.1). Lineage (NCBI taxonomy): Eukaryota > Metazoa > Arthropoda > Insecta > Blattodea > Blaberidae > Diploptera > Diploptera punctata. Next base: position 30,815 of record JASPKZ010001354.1, on the reverse strand, counting down.
CTCTTATGGTTGTTTTTGTCAAACATGTGTTTCAAGGCTTCTGAGCCCCATATGTTTTGACAAAAACAACCATAAGAGGTAAGAATGTACAGACAAAATGTCTTAAATATTAAGGATTTTTAATGCTGCAAACTGCAGTTGTACTGATTAGTTATCTAAAACATATACAGAGTGATTCAGAAATATGGCTATACGTTTGATCGTATTTGTGATGAAAATATATATATTACAGGAAATATGATGTTATCATTGGAAAGGGAATCCTTCAAATTATAAGAATAAATCAAAACAAAACAAATCACTGCTCACGTGCAGCTTGGCGGGATGATTTTTGTGGTCTAGCGTTGAACGCCTCCACAATTCTCGTTGTTTCTGCATCTATGCTAATGTGAGGCCTTCCAAGAGGTTTGATTTTCTGCATCCTTCCCGTTTCCAGCAGTCGTTTTCTCCACTTCCCCACAGTTGACGGCTGTAATGCTATATTAAACTCATGGTTTGCAGCCTCACGATCATTAGCATATATTATTGCCCATGCAGCAATTGTAATTTGCTGTTGCATATTCAATGCCATTTTGACTAATGACGTATGTTGTACACTGTTTTGTTTTATTCCACTGTTATAATTTGAATAATTGCCTTTTCAACAGTAACTTCATATTTCCTGTAATGGTATTATTTTCATCACACAACGCGATCAAACATTATTTATGATTCACCCTGTATCATTGGTCAGCAATGAATTTTTGCCAAATGTATGAACTAAGTTCTCAAGAAGATACACTGATTCCAGATATGATTTTATTACTATCCTATCTCATGTGGTTTTCTAATTATTCTCAATTAATTATTATTTATTGACCCTATACAGTTAACCCTTGTGAGAAACAATATGACACTCCTGTTGAAGCTGAAGGGTATTTGGGGTGGTTTACAAAATTCTACAGCTTCCTATGCCTATGGGACACAAGAAAACTGCACTTCATGTGTCTTAATACCCAGAAGAGCATACAATCCTGCGAGAAGAAATGTTCAACATATCTCAAAGAAATTTTTCTTCCTCCTCCTCTTCATACAGCTCGGCTTAGCTAAAACATTGTGAAAGTTCTTGGAATGAGAAATTCAAAAGGGTTAATTTATTTTAATAAACAATTCAGTAATATATCCATCATCTTCTAAAGGCAATGCCTTGTCAGTGGAACCATTCTTCTCTTCTTCAGCCACTGAAATTGAAGTGGCATCTTAGTGGGATAAACAAATAAGAGGTTTTATTATAGGATGAAAATTTTGAAGAAAATTTAGATGAAGCTTCAATTTGCTATTCATGAACTTTCTAGTGGAAACAAAGTCTCTTGACTATAACAATCTCAAACATTTTGGATGAAATGATTTGCTGCATGTCTCTTAAGTTCCATTTTTTTTGCATTCAAATTAGATTTTTTTCCTGCCAAACTTGGTGATTAGAATGAATGAAGCTGGTGGAAATGTTTCATCAAGACTTGAAAAATGTTACCAATTCTTATGAAATGAGTCCATGATGACAGACTATTGTTAGATATGTCATGAGATTTCTGAAAATTGCATAAAAGAGAATCATCTGTGAAGCACTTCTAACTTACAGTTGTACATATTCAACTGAGTGAGCATATTAAATGTTTAATATAATACATTTGGGAATTAATTAATATTAAATGTTATTTTTAGTATTTTGATTGCTTGTATGAAGGTAAAAAAACTAAATACCCGTGTATAGGAGAAGAAATGGAAAATATTAAATTTCAACAATGGAGAAGAACTAAAATCTAGTATTGAATGCACTTATTTAGGAACAAAATTAGACCATTTAGGCAATAACACAGTGGAAATTAAAAATAGAATCGCACAAACAAAACAAGCAATAAACACTTTAAACTCTAATAAATATTTAATTTTAGGAAGTTATATTTTGAGGTTATTTTAATTATATTATTTTTGGTCTGGACATCTTACCTCAATATTAATGTTGATTTGTTCTTGGACATGTTTCAAAACAATTCTCTGTTTTATCTTCAGCTTTCCCAGACTCTGGGAAAGCTGAAGATAAAACAGAGAATTGTTTTGAAACATGTCCAAGAACAAATCAACATTAATATTGAGGTAAGATGTCCAGACCAAAAATAATATAACTTTAAACTCTGTTTGGTGGAGCAAAAATACCACAAAAAATAGAAAATTACAAATATATCAAACCATAATTCAGAGCATTTTAACATATGGTGCAAATTCCTACCAGGGAAATGAAAAGAATTTTAAGTACAGAAATGGATGTTTTAAGAAGATCAGCTGGAAAATCTAGAATGGATAGAATACGAAATAAAGAAGTAAGGGAAATTATGGGGTGTACAAGAGGAGCCGACATCATAGACATTATAGAAAAGAAAAGATTAGTGGTATGGCCATGTCAAAAGAATGCCAGAGCAAAGATTGCCAAAAATTGTTATGGAATGAATCCCAATGGAAAGGAGGAAGACCGAAGAAAACTTGGATAGAAGGGGTACAATCAGAGGAATGGAGGAAGCTCAATGGATGGACACAGAGGAATGGCATTTGGTTTCCGGAAGACGGCGGCAGCTGCCATGATACCGGATGATGATAATGAGAAGGAATAAGCATGAACTCATTTCTGTATTGGGGAAAACTAAGGTTATTTCTGTGATCAGCATGAAAAATTGGTCTACTAAAGTATAATGTTCATCTGTGGCAATTAAAATTAATTTTATTTTGTAGACTAGTGCCTTATCTAAGTTATGTAGATAGGAAATAACACTATGAGGTTTATAATATTGTTTATTTTTTATTATTTCACTCACCTCATACTTCATAATTCATAGCAGACCCTGGGTTTCTTCACATCTTTTGTGACATTCTCAATGCTGTGTCACATTCACAACTGAAGTCCAACGGCTTTCTATCCTGCAGACTGACCTCTGCCGCCATCTGGTGGCCGACCGAAGAATTTCCAAATCAGTCCTCTCTCCTTATAACTGGGTATTTCAAAATTCATAGTTGTATTTTCATTCTTGCATATGTAAATATTTTCCCAAATTGTGAGTTCCTTCGGTTTTTCCAATTGTTTAAGTAATTTTGTTTTGGTTTCTATTCCATGTTTTTCTGACCATGCATGTGCAGCTATTGCAGATTTTTCAGTTTCTCCATTTTTAACATTTCTGAGGTGTTCTTTTAATCTTGTTTTTAGATTCCTTTTTGTTTTTCCTATGTATATCTTTTCACAATCTTTACAATTAATTTGATAAATTCCCGATTTTTTGCAGTCTTCAATCTTTTCATTTTTCATTTTTCGGTGCTAATTTAATGTTGAATTTGTTGAAAATTTTTTGAAACTTGTCAAATACTAAAGGATGGTATGTGAACTTCTTGAATTTTTTGCCTATATTTTTATCTGTCTGAAGAGTACTTTCATTGATGACTTTTTGTTTTTTGAATTTATTTATTTTCTTGGGTATCATCTTCTCTTGAAAACCATTATTCTTCACAATTTTTATGATGTGTCCTTTCTCTTTATTGTAATTTTCTTTGCTCATGGGGACATTCACAACTCTGTGTTAAACTATTAAATACTTTAAGGTAGAATAGAATGTGATATACAAATTAGGCTTAAATCCAGTTTTAGCTTTAGAGGAAAATACTTTAGACAAAAATCAGGACTTGCAATGGGAAATCCATTATCACCATTCTTAGCAAACATGTTTATGGGGAACTTTGAATGTCATGTAACCAAAGCATATCCTTTGATGTTTAAATTTTGGAGAAGATATGTAGATGATATCATAGCAATAGTAAAACAGAAACAATTAGAAGATGCCATTAAACTGTTAAATATTCAAAATAAAAACAATCAAATTTACAATGGAAATAGAAAATAATCATGAAATACCATTTTTAGACCTTAAATTGATTAGGAATTAAGAAAAAAAGAAAATAGAATTTGGAATCTACAGAAAAGAAACTCACATTGACAATTATACAAAAGCTACTGGATTTAACCATTTTTCACACAAACAGGCAGTATTTAATAGTTTAACACACAGACTTGTGAATGTCCCCATGAGCAAAGAAAATTACAATAAAGAGAAAGGACACATCATAAAAATTGCGAAGGATAATGGTTTTCAAGAGAAGATGATACACAGAAAATAAATAAATTCAAAAAACAAAAATCATTAATGAAAGTACTCTTCAGACAGATAAAAATATAGGCAAAAAATTCAAGAAGTTCACATACCATCCTTAGTATTTGACAAGTTTCAAAAAATTTTCAACAAATTCAACATTAAATTAGCACCGAAAAATGATTACAGCTTAGGTAATTTAATAAAAACCAACAAAAATGAAAAGATTGAAGACTGCAAAAAATCGGGAATTTATCAAATTAATTGTAAAGATTGTGAAAAGATATACATAGGAAAAACAAAAAGGAATCTAAATACAAGATTAAAAGAACACCTCAGAAATGTTAAAAATGGAGAAACTGAAAAATCTGCAATAGCTGCACATGCATGGTCAGAAAAACATAGAATAGAAACCAAAACAAAATTACTTAAACAATTGGAAAAAACCGAAGGAACTCAACAATTTGGGGAAAAAATTTACATATGCAAGAATGAAAATACAACTATGAATTTTGAAATACCCGGTTATAAGGAGAGAGGACTGATTTGGAAATTCTTCGGTCGGCCACCAGATGGCGCAGAGGTCAGTCTGCAGGATAGAAAGCCGTTGGACTTCAGTTGTGAATGTGACACAGCATTGAGAATGTCACAAAAGATGTGAAGAAACCCAGGGTCTGCTATGAATTATGAAGTGAGTGAAATAATAAAAAATAAACAATAGTGCCTTATCTACCTGCTTCTTGCGATAAAGAGAATTATATATAACGAAGGAGAATTAATGTTTGTATTGGAAGCCTAAAATAGTGTAATGGTTACTATCTAGCATACAGAGCTAGAGGTTTCAGGTTCAAATCCCGATTGAAGCATTATCTTTTCTTGTCAAAATAAGGTGCTCTTTACCTTATTAATCTGAACTATCTGGGTACATTTTTCGATGTTTTTATTTAAATCAACTTTTTCCTATACTGAAAATTAAATTATCTGGGTACATATTTGGTATTTTTCTTTCTTAAATCACATTTTATAAAGAAATGTACTTCGATGAATATAATATAAAATCTGGTTTATTCAACCCAATAGAAAATGGTACCAAGATCAATAGCATTTAGAATTAACTATATAGGAGAAAATATTCATAAGTTAGAATAATGAATTTTAAAATTTGTAACAGCAATGTTTAATCTTCCAGGAAAATGAAGCAATTCATCTCCAATACATAATTAGGAGTTAGAATTTGACTTAAGATGGAGGTAATACTATACTTTTGAAACCGGTATCGTGAAGACATGCAACTTTATAAGGTGAGACGTTAAATCATTTTCTCCAACTCATTCATAAATGTAAATACCTCATGGTGTTTCCTCCCACTGTAATTTTAATTAAATACATAATTAAGATATTTAATTAATTTACTAACTTTAGCAAAAGAAATTCATAATTGAAAACAGTGATGAAAATGCTTCATATTGTAAGTCTGCGGTTTAGAGATAAAGGGAAAGTAATGCACCCATTCATTTGTACTTCAATTTCAAAGCCATATAGGGCAAAATGAGATGTACAGAAGAAATTATGGAATTCAGTGTTTCTCAACCTATGGGTCCCAATCCATTGATGGTTCAGAAATCTGCCAATGTGATTGAGGTACAAAAATTTTATACTTCAAGGTAGAATTGCAACAAATCTATTTTTTTTTATTTTAGAAAGAAAAATGATGTCCAAACAGAGAGTCAAACTCTGGATCTCTGACTGTGTGAGATAATCGTTATACCATTCGAACTTACGGTAGGAACGTCAAATATCTCTCCACTTATACGATTCTCCTTTCATCCGAAGGCCACTAAGTTCAAATGGCGCAACTGTTATCACATTGACACACAGAGTCAGAGATCCGGAGTTTTGACTCGGATAATTTTTCTTTCTAAAATAAACTATATCCAATTCTGGAAAATGTTAATTTAGAAATAAAACATCAAAATCTATTTCTGTTTGGGTACTTTCTTTTCAATTGTATTTCTATTTACGTACTTCTAACACAACCACCTTGATTCAATTACGAATATAGCACAAATTAAGTTATGTAGGTAGGAAATAACACTGAGGTTTATTTTAATTTTGTTGAGTTTTTCTTGATTCACCTCATACTTCTTAACTCCCTCGCAGATCCGGAGTTGTGAACATGATACAGCATTGAGAATGTCACAAATACAGTGAAGAAATCCGGATCTGCGAAGGAGTTAAGAAGTATGAGGTGAGTCAAGAAACAACTCAACAAAATTAAAAAAAAAAATTGCACAGATTGCCAGTTCCTCTACATATGTTCAGATTTCATAGGCATACTTGACTCTTTTGAAACCCAACATACGCCATCTTATGTAGCAATGGCAGGCCCTTATAAATATTTCCTTAGCACAGTGTATAAATATATAACATTTATAGTGGAACCGTAGACTTATATTGTACTTATAACAACCATCACATCAGTTCAGTGGGTAAATTTTAGCATATGCTCAATTAGAATATTTTTTTTTATTTGATTACTTCTCATACAATATTTGTTTTCATCTGTACTAATTTAACTAATTGGTCACATGAAATTTAATATCCTTCAAAGTGGATCCCCGGCTTAAAAAGGTTGAGAAACACTGATGTAATTCATAACATGAAAGTAAATATGTAGTATTAATGGAAACAACTGTTTGGAATGGAAAAAAAATATGATACATTACTCATCTGGAGAGCAAAAATATATACGTATGATTTTATAGAGGGAATGTAAATTATCTGGAAAAAACAATATGGAACTTGGTAAATTATACATGTTATTGGTTTCACTCTACAACATTAATGGTTCAAGTCTAGAAAATTTTATATCAATGCAAGTTGGTATGAGTAACAGTCCAATATCAAAACACAAACACGATATTAGTTTTGGCACTTAGTGTCTTTTACTTTAAATCTTCTAGTTAAAGTCGAGACATTAAAAGAAATTTCTTTGAATGTAATTTAAACAGATCTTTTAATTATTATGGTTTGTATTCACTATTTTTTTTAAAACCGGGCATTTTACCTTTAAGAATAGATGTGTAAAATATTACTAAATATTAAAAACAGTTCATAAATTAATTATGGGAAATAACATTGAGGTTTTCAATTAATGATTAATAAAAATGAATAAAAATGTGCCTTTGTACCTCACCTCATACTTTGTGTTCTTCAAGCAAGACTGAGTCGTAATGATGGCTGAGGGATTCCTCTTGAAAACTGCTTGAAGAACACAAAGTATGAGCTAAGATAATCTCATTTTTATTAATTAAAAACAGTATTTGTTTATCTATGATATTGCTCATTCTGTAATTAACATTATTAATATTATGATTATTAGGGAATGGATTTTTATCCACTAAAAGTTAAGATTGCAATGTTTGTTTCATTATTCAATTAAAAACTTATTTAAAACTTGAACTTTTCAGAAGGATCTAATAATGTTACCTACATATTATACATGTTACATATGTATTCCATTTACATAAAAATCATACTAATGTGTGTTTCTATCTTAACTTCTAGTGTATAAATCCTTTCCCTAATTACAATACTTTTAACTACATCATATTAGCTTGACCTGTATCTGTCTATGTAATGGAATCTTTCAACACAATTTTCACCCATTTAAAAACATTGCATCGACTTGAAACTTTGTATATTTGTAAAGGACCAATGACAATATAATAATTTCATACATTTTTTCTAAGATCCTGGCCAGGATCATCAGGAAATGAAAAAAATAAAGACCGGTATAACATGTTGCGGACTTATCGACTTTTTAATCCATCGTTGTACGAAATGAATATTATATCTTCTGGTAGCTCAGTTGGTAGAGCGGTAGACTGTAGTAGTATATAATGTCAGTAATCCATAGGTCGCTGGTTCAAATCTGGCCTGGAGGATTTTTTTAGAAAAGTATTACTTTTAGTTCATACTACAATATATTTGAAGAGAAAAATTTTCGCCTAGACCGGGACTCGAACCCGGGACCCTTGGCTTTCCGGGCCAAGTGCTCTACCAACTGAGCTACCGAGGCGAGTTACGATCTAGACGCAAATTTTTCTCTTATGTACGTTGTAATTCCCTCGCGCCAAATGCTTGAAAACCATAGCTTCTATCTTTGCAAATGGCGGCTTCTTAGTTAAGAAGACATTTATTGGGAATTTAACACTACTTTATAGCCAGTAGGGCTTCTATTGACGATTTTATTATTAATTTAACACTTCTCATTGAAGGATAAATTATATTTGAAGAGAAAAATTTTCGCCTAGACCGGGACTCGAAACCCGGGACCCTTGGCTTTCGGGGCCAAGTGCTCTACCAACTGAGCTACCGAGGCGAGTTACGATCTAGACGCAAATTTTTCTCATATGTACGTTGTAATTCCCTCGCGCCAAATGCTTGAAACCATAGCTTCTATCTTTGCAAATGGCGGCTTCTTAGTTAAGAAGACATTTATTGGGAATTTAACACTACTTTATAGCCAGTAGGGCTTCTATTGACGATTTTATTATTAATTTAACACTTCTCATTGAAGGATAAATTATATTTGAAGAGAAAAATTTTCGCCTAGACCGGGACTCGAACCCGGGACCATTGGCTTTCCGGGCCAAGTGCTCTACCAACTGAGCTACCGAGGCGAGTTACGATCTAGACGCAAATTTTTCTCTTATGTACGTTGTAATTCCCTCGCGCCAAATGCTTGAAACCATAGCTTCTATCTTTGCAAATGGCGGCTTCTTAGTTAAGAAGACATTTATTGGGAATTTAACACTACTTTATAGCCAGTAGGGCTTCTATTGACGATTTTATTATTAATTTAACACTTCTCATTGAAGGATAAATTATATTTGAAGAGAAAAATTTTCGCCTAGACCGGGACTCGAACCCGGGACCCTTGGCTTTCCGGGCCAAGTGCTCTACCAACTGAGCTACCGAGGCGAGTTACGATCTAGACGCAAGATTTTCTCTTATGTACGTTGTAATTCCCTCGCGCCAAATGCTTGAAACCATAGCTTCTATCTTTGCAAATGGCGGCTTCTTAGTTAAGAAGACATTTATTGGGAATTTAACACTACTTTATAGGCAGTAGGGCTTCTATTGACGATTTTATTATTAATTTAACACTTCTCATTGAAGGATAAATTATATTTGAAGAGAAAAATTTTCGCCTAGACCGGGACTCGAACCCGGGACCCTTGGCTTTCCGGGCCAAGTGCTCTACCAACTGAGCTACCGAGGCGAGTTACGATCTAGACGCAAATTTTTCTCTTATGTACGTTGTAATTCCCTCGCGCCAAATGCTTGAAACCATAGCTTCTATCTTTGCAAATGGCGGCTTCTTAGTTAAGAAGACATTTATTGGGAATTTAACACTACTTTATAGCCAGTAGGGCTTCTATTGACGATTTTATTATTAATTTAACACTTCTCATTGAAGGATAAATTATATTTGAAGAGAAAAATTTTCGCCTAGACCGGGACTCGAACCCGGGACCCTTGGCTTTCCGGGCCAAGTGCTCTACCAACTGAGCTACCGAGGCGAGTTACGATCTAGACGCAAATTTTTCTCTTATGTACGTTGTAATTCCCTCGCGCCAAATGCTTGAAACCATAGCTTCTATCTTTGCAAATGGCGGCTTCTTAGTTAAGAAGACATTTATTGGGAATTTAACACTACTTTATAGCCAGTAGGGCTTCTATTGACGATTTTATTATTAATTTAACACTTCTCATTGAAGGATAAATTATATTTGAAGAGAAAAATTTTCGCCTAGACCGGGACTCGAACCCGGGACCCTTGGCTTTCCGGGCCAAGTGCTCTACCAACTGAGCTACCGAGGCGAGTTACGATCTAGACGCAAATTTTTCTCTTATGTACGTTGTAATTCCCTCCCGCCAAATGCTTGAAACCATAGCTTCTATCTTTGCAAATGGCGGCTTCTTAGTTAAGAAGACATTTATTGGGAATTTAACACTACTTTATAGCCAGTAGGGCTTCTATTGACGATTTTATTATTAATTTAACATTTCTCATTGAAGGATAAATTATATTTGAAGAGAAAAATTTTCGCCTAGACCGGGACTCGAACCCGGGACCCTTGGCTTTCCGGGCCAAGTGCTCTACCAACAGAGCTACCGAGGCGAGTTACGATCTAGACGCAAATTTTTCTCTTATGTACGTTGTAATTCCCTCGCGCCAAATGCTTGAAACCATAGCTTCTATCTTTGCAAATGGCGGCTTCTTAGTTAAGAAGACATTTATTGGGAATTTAACACTACTTTATAGCCAGTAGGGCTTCTATTGACGATTTTATTATTAATTTAACACTTCTCATTGAAGGATAAATTATATTTGAAGAGAAAAATTTTCGCCTAGACCGGGACTCGAACCCGGGACCCTTGGCTTTCCGGGCCAAGGGCTCTACCAACTGAGCTACCGAGGCGAGTTACGATCTAGACGCAAATTTTTCTCTTATGTACGTTGTAATTCCCTCGCGCCAAATGCTTGAAACCATAGCTTCTATCTTTGCAAATGGCGGCTTCTTAGTTAAGAAGACATTTATTGGGAATTTAACACTACTTTATAGCCAGTAGGGCTTCTATTGACGATTTTATTATTAATTTAACACTTCTCATTGAAGGATAAATTATATTTGAAGAGAAAAATTTTCGCCTAGACCGGGACTCGAACCCGGGACCCTTGGCTTTCCGGGCCAAGTGCTCTACCAACTGAGCTACCGAGGCGAGTTACGATCTAGACGCAAATTTTCTCTTATGTACGTTGTAATTCCCTCGCTCCAAATGCTTGAAACCATAGCTTCTATCTTTGCAAATGGCGGCTTCTTAGTTAAGAAGACATTTATTGGGAATTTAACACTACTTTATAGCCAGTAGGGCTTCTATTGACGATTTTATTATTAATTTAACACTTCTCATTGAAGGATAAATTATATTTGAAGAGAAAAATTTTTCTCTTCAAATATAATTTATCCTTCAATGAGAAGTGTTAAATTAATAATAAAATCGTCAATAGAAGCCCTACTGGCTATAAGGTAGTGTTAAATTCCCAATAAATGTCTTCTTAACTAAGAAGCCGCCATTTGCAAAGATAGAAGCTATGGTTTCAAGCATTTGGCGCGAGGGAATTACAACGTACATAAGAGAAAAATTTGCGTCTAGATCGTAACTCGCCTCGGTAGCTCAGTTGGTAGAGCACTTGGCCCGGAAAGCCAAGGGTCCCGGGTTCGAGTCCCGGTCTAGGCGAAAATTTTCTCTTCAAATATAATTTATCCTTCAATGAGAAGTGTTAAATTAATAATAAAATCGTCAATAGAAGCCCTACTGGCTATAAAGTAGTGTTAAATTCCCAATAAATGTCTTCTTAACTAAGAAGCCGCCATTTGCAAAGATAGAAGCTATGGTTTCAAGCATTTGGCGCGCGAGGGAATTACAACGTACATAAGAGAAAAATTTGCGTCTAGATCGTAACTCGCCTCGGTAGCTCAGTTGGTAGAGCACTTGGCCCGGAAAGCCAAGGGTCCCGGGTTCGAGTCCCGGTCTAGGCGAAAATTTTTCTCTTCAAATATAATTTATCCTTCAATGAGAAGTGTTAAATTAATAATAAAATCGTCAATAGAAGCCCTACTGGCTATAAAGTAGTGTTAAATTCCCAATAAATGTCTTCTTAACTAAGAAGCCGCCATTTGCAAAGATAGAAGCTATGGTTTCAAGCATTTGGCGCGAGGGAATTACAACGTACATAAGAGAAAAATTTGCGTCTAGATCGTAACTCGCCTCGGTAGCTCAGTTGGTAGAGCACTTGGCCCGGAAAGCCAAGGGTCCCGGGTTCGAGTCCCGGTCTAGGCGAAAATTTTTCTCTTCAAATATAATTTATCCTTCAATGAGAAGTGTTAAATTAATAATAAAATCGTCATACTACAATAGTATCGAATTTAAAGATATTTACATTTTTATCTTATTCTGTAAAATATTAATGACAATTTTGTAAACTTACCACATTGTAATTTATCAAAAAAATATGAGAAGGATACGATTAACAGTAACTATTTATCTATATTAAAATATTCAAAAATATTATAATGTTAGATAATAATAATAATTTTTAAAAATTATATAATTATATTCGTGCCCAGACACTAAAAATATCATAAGCAATTAAATTTTCATGGGATTCTGGTTTATGACAATCAATTAAACTAAAAATTAAAAATAAATAATAGTTTAAAAAAACTAAAACAACACACTTTATTAGAAAACCGAACTAAAAAATGAAAAATAATTTTAATTTCCAACACACTTGGGATAAAATTAAAGTGGTCAACAAAAAAATCATCTCCAACACATCTAGAATAAAACTAGAGTTATCTAAAAAAAATAATAATTTTACCATCAAAAGCGTGGGGTGATTTTTATGATTTTTACATTTTCTTCTTAGACTTTACTTTTACCAATATCTGTTTATTTCAAATATATTAATTGATATAGAGCACTCCACGCTTTTGATGGTAAAATTATTTTTTTTTGTAGATCACTCTAGTTTTATTCTAGATGTGTTGGAGATAATTTTTTTGTTGACCACTTTAATTTTATCCCAAGCGTGTTGTTTTTAGTTTTTTTAAACTATTATTTATTACTCTTTGTTTTCTGTTACAGAATCAATAACAAATATGCCTCCAACGGTGTATCATTCTGTTTTATCCTATTTTTAGTTTTTTTTAAACTATTATTTATTATAATCAAATGGTAAAGAGAAAAATTTATGCCTGAACCGGGAATCGAACCCCGAACCTTCAGCTTTCCATGCTGATGCTCTATCCATTGAGCTTATTCAGGCTTCCTTCCCATCCAAGCATAAATCCTTCCTTTACCTTACTCTCTTGGTCCCACATTCAAATGCAATGAATCATCATTCACAAATACACAATGAATGGCTTCTACCTGAAGAAGACATGAATGGACTCCACATAGTTAAAGCATTATTTATTAAATTAATATTAAGAAGCTAAAGCTGTTCCTATGATTGAAATAAGTAAATTAATGTACACAATTAAATTATTGTAATAAAAAATTACAATAATTTAGTTGTGTACATTAATTTACTTATTTTAGCTTCTTAATATTATTTATTACTCTTTGTTTTCTGTTACAGAATCAATAACAAATATGCCTCCAACTGTGTATCATTCTATGTTTTATCCTTCACTATAAATCATTAGTTTAATTAGGGCAGTCCATCAAATTCAGGCGTTTCCCCTGTACAAGATGGTACAAAAGGTTGTTTACAATGTTTGAGGGATGACAGAGAGGGCTGAGATGAACAACTATTTTATGTATAATCCTTAGATACAGAATTTGGCTGATCTCCTGATGAGTAAATTTTAATTAAATGTGAGTTTAATTAAATTTGTTTTTGACTCGCCTCGTATTTTTTGATTTTTATGCAGACCTAGGTTTTGTCACTGAATTTGTGACATTCTTTTAAGTTCCAAAACTTGTCTGGGTAATCTTTTCTCTGGCATCCTATGTATAGGACCATACCATTCTAGTTGTCTGTATCTCACAAAATCTAATATTGAATTTAGGACTTTCATTTATTGTGCGATGATTGTATTTCTGATTTTTTTTTTTCAATTTAGAATGTATAGTTGAGTGTCTGAAACAATCCATTTCAGTAGATATAGGCTTTAAACTCAAATTTTTATTCAACTGCCAAGTTTCTGCACCGTATGTTAGCCTGCTTCGAATTATGGATTTACAAATTTCTAATTTGGTATCTATTCTTATCTTAATTTATGTGATAAAAAGTTTGTATGTAAAGTCTCAGATTATAATAAATATAGGCACATCAAAGACCGAAGCTATTTTAATAAATAGAGGTGTAAGACAAGGGTGTAGTTTATCACCTACCCTTTTTAATCTATATATTAATGACATCATCCAAAATTGGAAAAGTATTGTTAATATAGGTATAAGAATGGACCGTTTTAAAATATTAAACGTTTTAATGTATAATTAAATTAATGTTTTTATTACCTCACCTCATATCCTTTTTCTTCTATACTGCAGTTTCGGAGCTTATCTCCATCGTCAGTAGCCTCTGGTCGACCGGTGTTATGTCGTTTCTTGGCGGTTTCCTTCTTACTTCTATCGGTGGACCGATGAACCTCTGGATCAGGTCAAAATTTGCAGGAGTTTCAAAATTCATGAGTTTGTCTTTTTTGGATATGGATTTTTTCCCAGACTGTGAGTTCCTTTAGTTTATCTGTTTGTTTGATTAGGCTAGCTTCTGTATCAATTAAATGTTTTTCAGACCAAGCATGGGCTGCTACTGCTGACTTGTCCACTTCACCCTTTTTTACATTTCTAAGGTGTTCCTTCAATCTAGTTTTTAAATTTCTTTTTGTTTTTCCTATATAGATTTTGTCGCAATCTTGACATTTGATCTGATATATTCCTGATTTATATTCTTCTCCAATTTTTTCATTTTTGTTGGTTTTAATTATCTTGTTTAGGCTGTATTCATTCTTTGGGGCCAATCGAATGTTAAACTTATTGAAAATTTTCTGGAACTTGTGGTGTTTTACAGGATGGTAAGTGAATTTTTTGAATCTTATGTTCTCTTCTGTTTGTTTTTTAAGTGTGCTTTCATTAATTCGTTTTTGCCTTTTAAACTTATTTATTTTCTTGTGTACCATGTTCTCTTCATAACCATTTTCTATTGCTACTTTAATTATGTATTCTTTTTCTTTTTCATATTTTTCACGGTTCAGGGGTACATTCACCAATCTGTGTGTTAGGCTATTGAATACAGCTTCTTTGTGAGCGAAATGGTTGAATCCTGATGCCTTAATGTAGTTATCTTTATGTGTGTTCTTTCTGTATATTCCAAATTCTATTTTGTTTTTTTCGTTTCTAGTTAGGGTTAGATCCAAAAATGAGATTTGTCTGTCAGTTTCAGTTTCCATTGTGAATTTTACAGTTTTGCTCTGAAGGTGCAGGAGTTTTAAGGCATCTTCTATTTGTTTATGGTTTATAATGGCTATTATATCGTCAAAGTTTTAATGTATGCTGACGATGTGGTTATTATTCAAGAAAATGAAAATAATTTGCAGTACTCTTTACATCAATTAAATCAGTTATGCCAAGAATATAATTTCAAAATATCAAAAGAAAAAACAAAAATAATGGCATTTTGGGGAAACGATCATATAAGATCAAAAATTGTAATAGACAACAAACCTCTGTAACAAGTAACAACTTTTAATTATTTGGGTTGTAATTTTACCATCAACACAAAAACTGTCGAAATTTCAAATGATATGCAGAACTATACATAACACATTAAAGAATAAAACAAGAAGAGATACTAGATTGAAGTTTTACAAAACATTGGCAGTTCCTGCATTACTTTATGGGAGCGAAACTTGGGTAATGACCAAAAAATTGCAAAGTAGAATACAAAGTGCAGAAATGAACTTCCTTAGAAGAACAAAGGCTGCACAAGATTGGATCGGATAAGGAATGAAGATATAAGAACAGAGTTAAATACATATCCATTGGATGAGAAAATCAGAGAATATAGAGAGAAATGGTTTACACATATGGAAAGAATGAATGTAACAAGATTACCAAGTGCAGCATTTAACTACACGCCAAGAGGTTCAAGAAATGTAGGAAGGCCAGTGAAAAGATGGACCTAACAGGCAATTTGCCTAACCCATGAAGTGAAGAAGAAGAATATGTTCTTATCCCACAAAACTCCATTTAACATTGTTATTACTGATCTGTCTTTTTGAATTCTATATTTTATGTCATTTTCTTGGGTACATTTTGAGTTAAATTTGATCCCCAGGTGATTACATTCTTCACATCATTTGATACATCCTATTATTATTATTATTATTGATATAGATGATGGATGATAATAATAAGAATAATACTTTATTTTATTATTGTCCATCATCTATGGGCTATTACTATGTTGGACTTGACATATATAAACTAATAATTTTAATTGAAAGGTGAAACTTTTTCCTCACTAATACGTAATAAATAAATAAACTCATAAATATATGAAGCTATATAATATTTTATTACATAAATTTATAGCATTATTATTAAAACGTGGTACTGCACACACAATTAAATTTACCGGTAGCTAAATAGTGTTACAGAGTTTACGAAGACAGGAATATTACTTAAGATAGTGTAAAGTGGATGTAGAAATGTTATAGGATGTATTTTGTGAAAGTACAAATGAATAAAAAAATTGTCGGAGAATTCGAACCCTGGCTTTCACATACATTTCATCTTGTCGTAAAATTTTTACGATCTATGCTACTCGAACGTCGGATACTAGTTACCTTGTTTACTTTTACATTATGAACGAGAGTTGAACTTTATTTATAATGTTGCAATTTGAGTAATATTGCATTTGTCGAACATTGTAAATATCTAGAAACATGTCTCCTTCACTGTTCTTTAACTATTTAAGATGATTAAAACGAAATACAGTGTATTTAAAACATTTAACAATGCGTTACCTCGTGAACCACAGCTATGGCTTTTTGAGCATGTGCAGTGGGCCATAACAGGAACTCTGCTTTTTGAAGCGGCTCAATCTTTTTGTCGCTAAGTGTACATTCCATTATATCTAACCAATTCACCATAATTGCATCCCATCAGAATGTCACAGAACATTTCTACTGGTCAGCATGTCAACGGATGGCTCAACAGTCAATGGTGGAGATTGGCTAGTATGCATGCACAGTTAGTGCCAAAATGATAGATGTATATGCAATGTGGAACATTAAGATGTTCATCTTGTAATCTTTTTTCATCCTCAAACACTGTAAATTATTAAATTAATATTGAGAAGCTAAAGCTATTACTATGACAGAATAAGTAAATTAATGAACACAATTAAATTATTGTAAATCAATGGTAAAGAGAAAAATTGTTGCCTGAACCGGGAATCTAACCCCGAACCTTTAGCTTTCCGTGCTAATGCTCTGTCCACTTAGCTAATCCAGGCTTCATTCCCATCCAAGCAGAAATCCTTCCTTTACCTTACTCTACTGGTCCCACATTCAATTGCAATGAATTATCATTCACAAATACACAATGAATGGCTTCTACCTGAAAAAGACATGATGGGACTCCACACAGCTATAGCATTATTTATTAAATTAATTACTGTAAATTATCTTTTTTGCATGATAGTGTGTTTTGTCGTACTTACAGTAATGGCAACCATGGTTGAAAGTTCAACTTCCTACATTTTGGGGTTGTAATATTACATATTGCAAACATGCGTGTGGAAAGTAAAACCACTGCCCTCTATGTATACTACATACAATGTATATACAAAAAATATCCAAAAGGTAGTGTTAATATACATTATACGAAACAAATCACTGCATTTTAAATGAACTAAACTTTATTTGAAACAATATAAAACAATAAATACATACTTGCTGCCGTTTTATTACCAATTGGTCTCATGATCTCCTGTTGTTTCAACTAATAAACATTGCCCACACTGATAACGTTAGTTAATTGTTTATAATGAAAGCAAATATTTTCAACAAAGATATTATTTTGAAAACACCATCGCGCAAAAAAAAAAACCTTGCTATCGCTCGGTTTTTAAACATTTTCCTCAATTCTGTAAAAACCACTTCCCAACCTCGCATCATAATATACAATTTGTACTACTCTGTGGATCTCTTGACATTTATTTTTAAATTTGACATGTTTAAGTAATTTGTACTCTTGGTTTTTTTTAACATGGCCAAACTATTTCAGTATATTCCTTTTTTACATATTACGATTTTCCACATTCTAAGTGTGTCTATAATTTCTTATTTAACACATTCAGTACCAGGCACTGAGCAGGGCATTTAAACCCACAGGCCAGCCATTTAAATACCCCAGCTACCCTTTTCGTAGCACTTCAGAAAATGGACCATTATTACAAACTATTAGTCCTAGAAAATTCAAATTTTGTACATACCTAAAGGAGATATCCTAGTACGATTTGATGGTGAAATAACTTGGGTGATTAACATCACATGGAATCGGCATATCAATTTCAGGAAGTGGAAGTTCATCTTCACTTTCACTTTGTGAATCTTCTAATTCAGGAACCAGTTCATCACCTGAGTCATCATTATACAAAATATTCACTAATTCTTCTTCAGTGAGATATTTTTCTTTCGCCATGGTTTCACTCACGCACAAACAACAGCGCGATAACGAGAAACATATACGACTGCATTGGAGCAAGTTTGGGTGAACGAATTCATGTGTTTATTTTAAAAATAAAAGGGGATTCACCAAGGTTAAATGTGTCAAACGGGAATAGAAAATGTACATTTACATGCCATCTATGATCTCCAAGACATACTAAGCCAACACAATATTTAGGCGCCGAATATAAATGTGGTTTGTTCACGCCCGCTCTAAATCGAGTTAACTGACCGACGGCCGCATACACGATAGTCTCCTTAAACGCCTTAACTGGTTTACGGTACTGAATGTGTTAAGTTTTTTTTTCAAATGCCCCAGGTTGTCTTTCGACATTCCTGGTTTCTCTCCTGGCATGGCGTACTCGTAATCCACTTCTGAGGTTGGGGCGCCTGGATGGCGGGGTTACGTTGCCCTGATGATATGATGGGTGATGATGATAGTGGTGCGCCAGGAGAGTCCCTAATCCTAAGCTTAACCTAAGATGAATATGAATGATGATGATTGCGATGGTCATATGATTTCGGGGACCGTTTGGGCTTTAAAGTTTTCCTGACATTTGTCTTACAGGTGAGGAAAAACCCTGATAAAAACCTCACCCAGAAAAACTGTCCCGACCGGGAATCGAACCCGGGCCCACTGCGTGACAAGGCAGCACACTACCCTGAGACCACAGCAGTGGACTTATTTTAAATATAATATTGCCAAAATTTCCTTGAACATGAAACTTCTTTTGCAAATAGGGGTTTTCCACACATGATAGATTGTGTTAGCGTGATCTACTTTCAATTTATACAAACTTAAGCAAACCATGTTATGTACGACACGTACACTTAGCAAAAAAAAAAGAATGAGCGGATCTTGATCTCTAACAATTTAAGTTTTATCGTGCGATTCACACAAGTAAACTAATTGTACAGTAGAGCTACAATACGTTCCCCTTCCTCCAATGAAGAGCATTCTTTGATGCACACCAAGCCAGCAAACTCTTAGCTCAGTGCCTTATTGCTTGCTTCGTATGCAAGTGATCACTTGTTCGATTCCCAATGAGTTTAAATTGTTACAATGCTTTCTATTTTATTCTGTCTGTCCACTCTTTAAAGAAAAAAATGAACTAACTATTTGGAGATATTACTATTTTATTATTATTATTCATCTATGGGCTGTTATTAGCCTGGACTTGACCTACATAACTAAATATTTTAATTGAAGGGTGAAACTTTTTCCTCGCTAATACATAATAAATAAATATATGAAGCTATATTATCTTTTATTATATAAATTTTAGCATCATTATTAAAATGTGGTACTGCACACACACATTAAATTTATACTGGTAGCTAAATAGTGTTATAGAGTTTACGAAGGCAGGAATTCTACTTAAAGTAGTGTAAAGTAGACATGGATTACATGGCTGGAATGAAATGTTATAGGACATATTTTGCAGAAATACAAATAAATAAAAAAAATCATTGTGTCGAGGGATTTGAAGCCTGGCTCTCATATATATTTCATTTTTTCATACTTAGTTTAACAATCTATGCTACTTGAACGTCGAATACTAGTCATCTACATCCTGGTTGTCTTGTTTTACTTTTACACTATGCAAGAGAGTTAAACTTTATTCAAAATTTTGCAATTTGAGTAATATTGTATATGTCGAACACTTGTAAATATCTAGAAACAGTCTCCTTCATTGCTCTTTAACTATTTAAGACAATTAAAACTAAATGCAGCTTATTTAAAACATTTAACAATGTGTTACTTCATGAACCACAGTTTTAGTTCTTCAAGATACGCAGTGGGTCATAACAGGGACTCTGCATTTTGAAGCTGCTCATTATTTATTTTTGCTAAGTGTACACATTTAGAAAGCAATGTGGAATATGATTAGTTGTTATATGTGGGATGATGATGAAACCCAATGCCAGCATGTAGCCTGTTCTTGCTGATTAGTAACAAAGGGCACCTGTGTTAATGTTCTCATTCTATGAAAGAATATTGTTATCAATAGTTATGGTATGCTGTGCAGGTATCTTGGAATTTTTTAATCAGGCACAATATCAATTAAAACATGCCCAGATGAGAAAAGTATAGGCCTAATATGAAGTGAGGTATATATTTATGGGTCAACCTCTTATCAATTTTTTATTAATGATCTACAATCTCATAATTAAAAAGTTTTACAGTGCCATTCCAATCATAGATCATTACGTTTGGAGGCAAACATGTTATAATCTGAACCAATATGGTGATATTGTTTATTTTTTATTATTTCACTCACCTCATACTTCATAAATCATAGCAGACCCTGGGTTTCTTCACGTAATTTGTGACATTGTCAATGCTGCGTCACGTTCACAACTGACGTCCAACGGCCTTCTATCCTGCAGACTGACCTCCGCGCCATCTGGTGGCCGACCGAAGAATTTCCAAATCAGTCCTCTTTCTTTATAACTGGGTATTTCAAAGTTCATAGTTGTATTTTCATTCTTGCATATGTAAATTTTTTCCCAAATTGTGAGTTCCTTCGGTTTTTCCAATTGTTTAAGTAATTTTGTTTTGTTTTCAATTCTATGTTTTTTCTGACCAGGTCAGAAAAACATAGAATTGAAAACAAAACAAAATTACTTAAACAATTGGAAAAACCGAAGGAACTCACAATTTGGGAAAAAATTTACATATGCAAGAATGAAAATACAACTATGAACTTTGAAATACCCAGTTATAAAGAAAGAGGACTGATTTGGAAATTCTTCGGTCGGCCACCAGATGGCGCGGAGGTCAGTCTGCAGGATAGAAGGCCGTTGGACGTCAGTTGTGAACGTGACGCAGCATTGACAATGTCACAAATTACGTGAAGAAACCCAGGGTCTGCTATGATTTATGAAGTATGAGGTGAGTGAAATAATAAAAAATAAACAATATTAAAGAACCTCATAGTGTTATTTCCTATCTACATAACTCAATATGGTGATGTAGGTAAAAGTTAAATTTTCTACTATCAAACATAGAAACACAGTTTTTCTTTTCCAAGATATAGTTCCCTTTTACTGAATGAGCAATATAATCAAAATTACAATACTGACTTAAAGCTAATATAATAAGTTTCCACGAGATATCTTTTCATGCTAATATCACTACAATCCTCATATCAACACAGCATGGACAAACTTCAGTTTATATTGCAAAATTATTTTATGCTGTCCTTTGACAATAAAAAACAAGAACATATTGTGATAGCAAGTGACACTCATCATTTGTCTTTTGAAGCAATGTGCAATAATTTACATCTTTATAATTCTTCAACATTATTTCACCTTTTCAAGTATTTCAATTTGTCCACTTTTTCAATGATAAGTTATTAGTTGAGCGAAGGAGTTACATTGGACAACCACTGCACCTCAATGTTGGGCCACTTGGTCTGAAGGCAAGTTAACATTGGATTACTTTCTAAAACACACTTCATGTCACATTCCAACAATACTGCATTTCCTTCCTGGTACATCACCTGCAAATTGAGATTTAATTTTTTTCACTTTATGTAAGAACATCAAACAATGGGGCACAATAAAGGGCAATTCACAATAAGTATTACATACTTCTAGTGGTTGTAGAGGGGACTTAGTAGATAAAGAGCTCATGTCCAGAAACGTACCATTTCAATGTAAAATAGGCTTGAAAAACAGGCTGATATCACATTTGTCTTGTGTTTCAGAATAAGTATTACAGACTTCTAGGGTGGACTGTACTACAAGTGTGGTTTCCATGTGGGGACTCTGTTGTTCATTGCACAGAGGGTACCTGTGACGCATGTTTTTAATACACATGCCACACAAGACTTGGTGTGTGCTCAATAATTTCTGCTGTACCAGAATTCATGCAAGAAGATCTTCCTCTGACTCGCCAGTGTGTAGTACACAAACCCTAGAAGTCTGTAATACTTATTTTTGAAACACAAGATACACGATATCAGCCCTATTGTGTTTTCAATCTTCAAACTTATTTTACATCAAAATGGTATGTTTCCAGACATGGGTTCCTTATCAAAACCTTATCTACTAAGTCCCCTCTACAACCCCTAGAAATCTGTAGTACTTATTGTAAATCCCCATGTATATGTCAAGCCTTTTAAACTAGAAGTGGACATAAAATAAATTCTAATCAACTTCAAACTCCATGACATGAGAGGCCTAAAAGGTACTTGGTCTATCAGCCAACTTCTTCCTTACATCCATAGAGAAACTTCGAATAGAGTGGAAAACTGAGTACAGTGACATCTAAAAAATTTTTGGTCGTTTACGATGAATTACAATGAGCAACATACAATGGTAGCGCTGTTTCGTAGTAACTAAATAAAACAAATGCAAGGCATGTTCACTCGGGATTATGGGAAATTAGCCATTTTGTAAATTAAAATTTTTAACTGCTAACCTTTCGTTCTATGTAGACGGTACTGTAAAAACTATATATTATCGAAAGTTAAAATCATTACTTAGATTTTATTTTACTCTATTTTGTAAGTAAATTCAAGCTTGTTTACGTTTTTAATGTGAATCTATTTTCAAAGATAAACCTACTAGAAGTGATAAATTTCTAAGATTTGTTAGGTAGGAAGAGTGATGTTAATGTAACAGCCATTTCTAATAAAAATTTAGAAATGTGACTTTATAATGGACTTCAGATGTACGACATGACTAAGGTTCTTCAATAAATATTCTATAAAATATGTATGTGAGAATAAGGGGGTAGGTAAATTGTACATATTTATTAGAAGAGCTCAAAATGCACGTTTTTAAATTTTAATAAACGAAAATAAATGAACGTGTTTTATTTATTTCCATTCTTCCCTTCTGTTAAAATTAAAGAAAATCTTTAGGTCTGAGAGGCTGGGTATAAATAATTCCATAATTTAAGATTAATTAATACGTTATTTATTCCTATAAAAGCTCAATTCCATGATTATTCACCAGATGGCATTATATAATTATAATTCATAATTTTACTGCCAGGCAGTGCTAAATTTCATATTAGTACCAGAAAAAAATTAAAAAAATGTTAGATGTTGTTAGTTATTCTACACTAGCGCCGCTTATGGCATGTATGCAAAACTTGTCCGCTTTCTTCTCTGGGCCTTACATCCACATATGCCAAGGTATAATGCTTTTGGATCCCTGTTCTTGGTGCAGAACTAAATAGTCTAGTCACCTTAAAGAACAACATTCTAATTTTTTCACCATGACAAGATCATTTGAAAACTATAGTTACCGTGTTTGAAAAACATGAAATATGAGGTAAGATGTTAAAATGACTCATTAATTTATTTTTCACCATTACTGACTTTAATTTTCTAGTTATTGGATTTAATTAATTGTTGACAACATAAAGCTTTTTCAAATACGGCGGTATTATGTATTTTAATAATCTTCAGATTGACTACCCTGCTACAGTCACCCCCAACTCTGACTAAAATTTCACTAATTATTCTCAGAAGTCACCACATATACTGAATGTATATAACTATTTCATAAGTTTCAAAATTCCTGGGGATTTTGATTTGATTTGGAGGTTCATCAGTCCATCAACAGAGGGAGGAAAAAGCAGTTCTCCTGATTGACATAAAATTAATCGACAAGAAATTAACTGAAGATGAAGCTGCCTAAGCTTTGAAATTGGCATAATTAGAAGACAGGCTATGAAGGTAAGGTATAAGCATTTTAATTTAAATCTTGAATTAAAGTTAACCTCTTAGTTTTTTTCAAGAAGATCAGTTTGGCTTCAGGAAGGGAAGGGTATCCAAGAGATGCAATTGGATTGATATGAACAATGGAGAAAGATATATAAAAAAAGATTAAGAAGTTTATGCAGCATTTGTTGACCTGGAAAAGGCCTTTGACAGAGTGAATTGGAATAAACTCACGAGGATCTTCAAGAAAATTGGCATGAACTGGAAGGAGAGGAGGCTTAAGTAATCCTTATATGAAACAGCAAAATAAATGAAGAGAGGAGAAGAAATGTCAGAGGGAAGAGAAATTGGAAGGGGGGTATGGCAAGGATTGTCCTTCTATCACCTACTCTTTTCAACATCTACCTGAAAGACCTAATGAAGAACTGCTACAGGAATATGGGATGCGTAAATATGGGAGGAAGAAGAATTAAGTGCATAAGATTTGCTGATGATATGGCTTTGCTAGCAGAAGATGCAATGACCACTGAGGAACATGCTATTGGAGCTAAATGGACAAGTGCGAGGATTATGGGATGAAGATAAATATAAACAAGTGAAGGTCATCTTGGAAACTAGGAAGATAAACAGAGGATTAAATATAGGCCTTTGAGCAAAGTGGAGAGCTTCAAATACTTGGTTTTACCATCAGTAGTAACATGAACCGTGGTCAAGAAGTAAAGCAGAGGATAGCAATGGCAAAGAAGCTTTTTAACAAGAAGAAAAGCATTTTCTGCAAACCTTTGGCAAAAGAATTACGAAAAAGGCTAGTGAAGTGCTTTGTGTGGAGTGTAGCATTGTATGGTACAGAGATTGGACATTTACAACAGAATGAGGAAAAGTGACTGGAAGCTTTTGAGAGTGGATATGGAGAAGAATGGAACATATAAAATGGATAGACAATATTAAAATAAATGGTTTGTATGTGGATACAAAAAAGAAAGCTGAGTTAAGGAAAGAGTGAGAATGCTGAGTTTGCAGTGAAAGATCTGCTCTTGGGCAGAATACTATGTATATATGTAGTGATTTTTTCTATAAAATTTCAATAGGTTAACAAATATGTAGTGGTACATAGGGGCAATATGTCTTTTCACAATGATCCCTTTTACAGTCCTACATCTTGGGACATTGATATACTCTATAGTGTTGGATCTATAATAATGGAAACTTTGGGGGAAATGGCTAGGCATGTATCCTTACATGATTTTTCTGTTCTTAAGGTAGTTTGTTATAGAATTTCCATGCATTTCAGGTGCTGGTACATTGGTTGAACATTATTTATTTTATTTTATTTTTATGCACATTGTATATGAGCTTCTATGAGATAATGAGTATTCCCATATAGAATTCTTTGCACATTTGAATTCATGAACCCCTTAAATTGAAAAAGTAGGAAATTGATGATTAATTTCTCTTGTTATGACGATAAAATGTAAATTAATATTCATAGTTAAATATGAGAAATAACATATGAGGTTCTTAATTCAATGAATGAATGAGTAACTTCTTATCTTACCTCATAGTTTATGTTTTCTCAAACACGGGAACTGGAAATTTTCCAAGAGGAACATCCCTCCCATTTTCAACCGACATTATGACTACTGGATTTTCGTTGGAATCTCCAATGAAAATCCGTAGTCATAAATTAAAGGTGGGTTGTTGGTTGTGATGTCCCACGGCACTGATGACTCCCATCAGGGGAATGAGGGAAAGTTTCTTATATAAACTAATAACGACACTTTGTTAACAGTTTAAGTAAATGTTATTTTATTAAAGTTTCACTTCTGTTTAGATGAATCTTGTAAATGATAATAATTTAAAAGATTCCTGCTTAAATTAATAAATTTCACTTATAGAAGATTATTACTTCATATATTACCTAATGCCTTGTATAATAAGCATAGACTAATTCATTGTAGTTTATTACTTTCTTTGTATTTTTTTTTCTTTTATTTTTATGTATAGTAGATTCGAGCTGTTATTCCTTTTTGTATTCATTGTATCATTAATTTAATTTTAACTGTATTTAATTTCATTGTAATATTAGACATTTTTTTCATTATTATTCAATTTGACATATAATTAATTATATTTGAAGAGAAAAATTTTCGCCTAGACCGAGACTCGAACCCGGGACCTTTGGCTTGCCGGGCCAAATGCTCTACCAACTGAGCTACCGAGGCGAGTTACGATCTAGATGCAAATTTTTCTCTTATATACGTTGTAATTCCCTCTCACCAAATGCTTTTGAAACCATTGTTTCTATCTTTGCAAATGGCGGCTTCTTAGTTAAGAAGACATTTATTGGGAATTTAACATTACTTTATAAAGCTAGTAAGGCTTCTAATGATGTTTTTATTACTAATTTAACATTTCTCATTAAACTAACCAAAACCTTCTGGCGGCACTATGGCCCTGGGGTCAACTCAGCCTCTAACAGAAATGAGTACCAGACACTTGTTCTGGGGGTAAAGGCGGCCGTCACGCAGGGCTGACATCAAGTGCCGATTGTCTAGAAAAAGTGGGAGCCTTAACCTCCTACTACCCCAAGGGCCTCCCAAGGCCTGTCGTGGGATTACTTTACTTTTACTTACAATGAAAGATAAATTATATTTGAAGAGAAAAATTTTCGCCTAGACCGAGACTCGAACCCGGGACCTTTGGCTTGCCGGGCCAAATGCTCTACCAACTTTCATTGAGAAATGTTAAATTAATAATAAAAACATCATATAATTAATTGTTTAATATGATTATTATTGTATTTTTTTGTATTCATATGTAACATATGTTTATCCTGGTGAGTGGAAGAGAAGGCCACATGGCCTTAACTCCACCAGGCTAAATAAATTTATTATTATTATTATTATTATGTTAATGGATGACTATTTCCAATGGTCAATTTTTCACCAACACTGTATTTCCACTTCATGGATTATTTATATTCAAGATGAATGGAATTTATACTTCAATATTATTTTCCATAACTTTGACACCATTTTGTCAACTAATATCAAGAAATGAACTATAATTCTCTTATTTCTTGATGACCTGTAGTTTTACATGTCTGACTTCTTTCAAGTATTATAGCCATCTTGTTATTCTGGGAAAAATCCCATTTCAGTTCTGTTATAATCTGGAAGTTCTGATTGGTCCAACTGAAAAGGAAGGAGTACTACTGGCTGACTCCCATCCAATTCGTCCAATCCCATTTATTTGTTTATAAAAAATATCAATTCAAATATTTAAAGTATTTTTACATAGCCTATATTAACACATTAAGTACCGTAAACCAGTTAAGGCATTTAAAGAGACTATCGTGTATGCGGCCGTCGGTCAGTTAACTCGTTTTAGACCAGGCACGAACAAATCGCTTTTATATTCAGCGCCTAAATATTGTGTTGGCTTAGTATGTCTTGGAGATCATAGATGGCATGTAAATGTACATTTTCTATTCCCGTTTGACACGTTTAACCTTGGTGAATCCCCTTTTATTTTTAAAACAAACAACACATGGAATTTGTTCACCCAAACTTGACTCTAGGCTCCAATGCAGTCGTATATGTTTCTCGTTATCGCACTGTTGTTTGTGCATGAGTGAAACCATGGCGAAAGAAAAATATCTCACTGAAGATGAATTAGTGAATATTTTGTATAATGATGATTCCGGTGATGAACTGATTCCTGAATTAGAAGATTCACAAAGTGAAAGTGAAGATGAACTTCCCACTTCCGAATTGATACGCCGATTCCATGTGATGTCAATGACCAAGGTTATTTCACCATCAAATCCTAAATTTCTATGGATATCTCCTTTCCGGTATGTACAAAATTTGAATTTTCTAGGACTAATAGTTTGTGAATAAAGGTCCATTTTCTGAAGTGCCACGGAAAGGGTAGCTGGGGTATTTAATGGCTGGCCTGTGGGTTTAAATGCCCTGCTCAGTGCCTGGTACCGAATGTGTTAAATCAGTTTGAAATACATCCAACTGTATTAACAGTTTATATTGACCAGTTTGATTTTTTTAATACATATAAAAAATTTGAATTCTCTAAATCTATCTTATTTCCATTCTTAATAGAAATAAATATAATTATATTTAAATATTAAATAAAAAACCCTTATTATTATTATATGGGGATAAATATCCGGTTTTAAATGTCAGTTGAAAATGGGAGGAATGTTCCTCTTGAAAACTGCAGTTCCCATGTTTAAGAAAACAAACTATGAGGTAAGGTAAGAAATGACTCATTCATTCATTCATTGTAAATTACATATTCCAGGCTAATCATCTGAATCAATTCTGAAGAAAAAAAATGTAATTTTTATACATTCAGATGTTAGGTAGATATATTAATTGACCCTTAATAAATAGTAAAATAGCCCCCCCGTAGTTACATATGGGAAATAACATTATGAGATTTAAGAACACATTATTAAACTAGGAGCAATTATATATAAAATTATGGAATATTCAGCCTGAAAGGTCCATCTCCTCAACTTAATTAATTATTTTAATTGTTAAAATAATTAATTAGAGTTGATGAGATGGACCTTTCAGGTGGAATATTCCATAATTAATAAATTTAATTTTTGTTGAATACTAATCCCGTCACGCAACCACTCAGATCTATAAAAATTTTGATAAACTATGAGGGTAAAATAAGAAATTACCCATTCATATTCAATAAAAGTTTATAACTTAAATTACTGTAAAATAATCTTCTAGATTTGGAAGCAACCTAATTGGATTGTGAATGAAGTTTCACTGCTATTGCGATGTAGGATTATGAGATAAATTTGTGCCAGGACAGTAACTCAAATGGTTAGAGCATCAGTGCATAAAGCTGGAGGTTTTGGGTTAAAATCTTGTTTAGGCAGAAAATTCTCTTAAGAATCACTTCTCTTGTGTTTTGTCAAAAACACTCAGTAGTACTGAACTGAGAATGAAGAGTCTTTTTTCATTAATAGATAATTTGTAATGAGAAGTGAATATAATTTTTCTTTCAGCATTGTTTATTTTCATGCTACATTTGTATGTGCGTTGCTGAGCACAATTGTTAGCATTTTAATTCATTTTTCTGGCATTATTTTCTGTGTTTTATTCACAAAGTCTGGTTGTCATTTGATTCTTTTCCCTATAATGCTCTCCATTTGTTCTTGTCTACTATTTTCTTCTTACTCTTTTAGGTATTATACTTATAAAGTACTCTCAACGGTATATAAGTCCCTGAATAACACCACGACAACTGCATACATACAAAAATTATATAAACAAAGGAAACGGTTAGAAAACATTAGAAATATAAAAAACCTTGCCACTCGAAAATATGTCACAATGTACTGATAGATAGAACTTTGTTTTTATTTATTATTATTTCACTCACCTCATACTGCATAATGCATAGCAGACCCAGGGTTTATTCACAAATTTGTGCATCTCAAGCTGCGTCACGTTCACAACTGCCTCCAACAGCCTCCTACTCCTGCATCTACAGACTCCGCGGCTCTGGTGGCCGCCGAAGAATTCCAAATCATCCTCTTCCTTATAAACCGGAATTCAAATTCATAGTTGTATTACATTCTGCATATGTAAATTTTCCCAAATTATGAGTTCATTCGCGGTTTTTCCAATTGTTTAAGGTAATTTTTGTTTTGGTTCTATTCTATGGTTTTCTGACAGCTGGCAGCTATTGCAGAGTTTCGGTTTCTCCATTTAACATTTCTGAGGTGTTCTTTTAATCTTGTATTTAGATTCCTTGTGTTTTCCTATGTAGATCTTTTCACAACTTTCAATAATTTGATTAATTCCCGATTTTTTGCAGTCTTCAATCTTTTCATTTTTGTTGGTTTTTATAAATTAACTAAGAGGTAAAATTTGTCGGTGATATTAATGTGAATTTGTTGAAATTTTTGGAAACTTGTCAAAATAAAGGATGGTATGTGACTTTTGAATTTTTTGACTATTTTTTATCGTCTGAAGAGTACTTTCAATTGATGACTTTTGTTCTTTGAATTATTTATTTTATGTATAAATCTTTCTTTAAAACCATATCCGTAGCAATTTGTTGATGTGTTCTTACTCTTTATTGTAATTTTCTTTGCTCATGGGACATTCACAAATCTGTGTGTTAAACATAAAAACTGCATGTTTGTGTGAAAAATGGTAAACCATACTGTTATTAAGTGTCGATGTGAGTTTCTTTCTGTAGATTCAAATTCTATTTTCTTTTTTTTCATTCCAATCAATTAAGGTCTAAAAATGTTTTATGATTATTTTCTATTTCCATTGTAATTTGATGTTTTATTTTGAATATTTAACAGTTTAATGGCATCTTCTAAGTGTGTCTGTTTTACTATGCTATGAGATCATCTACAAATCGTCTCCAAAATTTAAACACCAAAGGAATGGCTTTCGGCTCAGGAATTCAAAATTCCCCATAACAAATGTCTGTAAGAATGGTGATAATGGAGTTCCATTGCGAGTCCTATTTTTGTTAAAGTATTTTCTCAAAGGTGAGAACATTTGATTTAGCATAATTTTGTTAGTGTTATGTATTCTTTAACGATATCATCATCTATTTGTGTGCTTTCAACCATTTAGAAAAAT
>JASPKZ010001353.1:0-41177 GCA_030220185.1 Diploptera punctata | reverse complement strand
TACTTTGTATGGGGTCCTTCCCATGAAATGCCATAATTTTAGTTTTGTTAATTGATATTTCCATATTAAATTTGGCACCTATTTTTTTTTTTAAATATAATATTTAATAACTCGTAAAATAAATGTCTCACAAGAATGAAACTTAAACACATCATTATATATCATAAGGTGAATGTTTGCACAAAAAAATCAAGTCTCTAGCTCGAAAAATGTAGAAAAATAGAAATTTCACCCATATCATGCCCCTTAAAAATCTCCAGAAGTGGGGGACAATTGAAATATTTATTTATTTATTTAGCCTGGTGGAGTTAAGGCAATGTGGCCTTCTCTTCCACTCATCAGGACACACATATGTTACATTAGAATATAGCAATCACAATTAACTCTAATATTAAATCTTCTTCTTCTTCTTCAACTTCAAGGTTAGGCTGTAAGCCTGTGCTGACTCAAAGTATATTCCTCCATCTGGCTATTGCTTGAGTAAAACAAGTAATATTTATCTCTTCAGTTGTTTATAGGTAATCTTTCTATTAACATGTTTTATATCATAGCGGTCGAGTGCTAAGATTACTGGTTTGGTTCTATTACTTTATTTATTATTTCCTAAAAGATTCTAAGTTCCTTTGGATTTTATATATTTTATTAAAACAAATAAGTTATAATACTCTTAAAATTTTTATGACCTTCCTTGGAAGAACAAAAAGGTGCACAAGATTGGATCAGATAAAAAATAAAGATATAAGAACAGAGTAAATATATATCCATTGAATGAGAAAAATCAGATAATATAGACAGAAATGCTTTACACATGTGGAAAGAATGAATGTAACAAGATTACCAAGAGCAGTATTCAACTACAAGCCAAGAGGTTCAAGGAATGTAGGAAAACCAGTGAAACGATGGACAGAACAACTGTGAGGTGGAACAGGAAATTTTTGCCTAGCCCGTGAAGTGAAGAAGAAGACGCCTCTTAAAATATAGCAATGAATAGTATAATGTTTGTATCAGTATATGATATTTTGTTAAGTATGTTTTTAATAATATAAGAGAGAGATGGATTACATTTTGAACAAGATCTTCCATCTTTATAATACCAAATTTGACTGATTCTATATTAATTATGTTTCTTTTGGAATAATATACAAGTCCCAAAATTACTATGACTTAACATGCATTATTTCATTACTGCACTTTAAAACTATTATGTATTCTTTTACAAAAAAAATCTTAAATTTTGACAAATTATTATTACAAAGTATTTATATTTGATTAATATTATGAAGGTATAAAAAAATGCCTATTCAGCCAAGACCTTGCTTGTCCCTCCACTAAGATCTTTTCCTAACAAAAAATCTTTTTTTCTTCTTTTTCTTCCTTTCATGTGACAGACCTAGTGGTCTGTTATGGTCTCAATCCAACGTTTGAAGGGTCTGCCCTTCTTTGTTATATTATTTAATTGACTCACTTTTGGACTTTAGATTACATAATTTAAGAATCATAAGTTTCTTACAACATCTGTCTAACAGACATTAAGTATAACTTGTTTATCGCAAACAAAACATTTATCTTAAGCTGAATTGTTAGTTTACACATAATATTCCCAGACTTCAAATGTTTATTTTAGTCTATGTTTGAAACTATTGTTTAAAATTATTTTAAGTTTTAGGTATTATAATATTATATATCTTTTGCAAAATGAAGAACAATGTGTTGTCAGCAAATAGCTGGATACACTAAGAAGATAGTAATATATATATATATTGTGGAAAGCAACGGGAAGCTACCATACCTATAATTTCCTAGTAAAGCTGCAAAGCATAGCATTAAAATGCTATGATTGCAGCGAAGGACCTCCCCTAGAGCAGAACACTATAGAATAGAATATATATATATCAGTCCCACACCATAGCTGAGTGGTTAATTCAAGATGCCTTGTAGCAGAGCTAAGGGACCTGCATTGGTTCAAGTCTTCATGGGGGAAGAAATTTTCTCATTGAATTTTCGCCAGTATGGGACCAGGCCCACTCAGCATCGTGAGGCATTTGGGTAGCTACAATAAGTAATGGCTCCAGATTGAAAAAAAAAAACTATAATGGCAGGGGGATCCGACATGCTGACAACATGTCACCCCTACACTGGCTGGATGATTGTCTACCTCTGTAATTAACACATGTGGATGTGAGGCGAGCAGCTGGATGGTATGCCAATGGTCTTCTTGGCCTGAAGCACCAAGAAGTAGTAATATATATATATATATGGTCCATGGCTGTGGTATCAAGGTAGCATGCTGCCTTGTCACACAGTGGCCGGATTCGATTCCCGGTCAGGATAGGCTCCTGGATGAGGTTTTTTTGGGGTTTTCCTCACCTGTAAGACAAATGTCAGGAATCATCTGGACATCATCATCATCCTTCTCATCGGTCTGGAAAGTAACGGGAAGCTACCACACCTATAATTCCCTAGTAAAGCTGCAAAGCATAGCATTAAAATGCTATGATAACAGCAAAAGACCTGCCCTTGGGCAGAATTGCTATGGATGGATATATATATATATATATCAACACTTTTAAAATTCATGTTAAAGCACCGTTGAGGTTATGTAATAAGATATTAAATATAACATTGGTACCTGGTAAGTCAGTCGTCCTCAACTAAATTACTCAAAGTTTAATAATTTAATGTTAATATTATTCGTTTTTAAACATCTTAATGACGGACAAATTATATTTGAAAAGAAAAATTTGGGGTTTAGGGAATTAACTAAGTGTAAGAGAAAAATACGCGTTTAGA
Source organism: Diploptera punctata (assembly GCA_030220185.1). NCBI lineage: Eukaryota > Metazoa > Arthropoda > Insecta > Blattodea > Blaberidae > Diploptera > Diploptera punctata. The sequence goes on along the minus strand of JASPKZ010001353.1, from coordinate 38,387 downwards.
TCGGAGGCCTAGGTAGCTCAGATGGAAGATCATTGACATAGAGAGTCAAAGATCCTGTGTTCAAACCCGAGTCTAGGCTTATACTTTTCTTTTCAAATATAATTTGTCCATCATTAAGATGTTAAAAAAAACGAATAATATTAACATTGAAAGAAGCACTATTGGCTTTGTAAGTAATGTTTAAATTCCCAATAAAAAGTCTTCTTAATAAAGAAGCTGCCATTTGCAAAAATCGTAACAATATGTAGGATTTGGGGTTAGGGAATTAACTATGTGTAAGAGAAAAATACGTGTTTAGACTGGAGGCCTAGGTAGCTCAGATGGAAGAGCATTGACATAGAGAGTCAAAGATCCTGGGTTCAAACCCAGTCTAGGTGTATATTTTTCTTTTCAAATATAATTTAATAATTTATTTGAAGACGACTGACTTACCAGGTACCAATTTTATATGTAATATAAATATCTTAATATATAAAATTACGTGTCATGTGTTGTTTGTCCGCGATGGAATCCTAAACTACTGAACCAATTTTAATAAAATTTTGCACACTGTGTGCTGTTTGATCCAACTTGAGACCTACGGTTGTTTATAACTAAATTTATAGTCGCATTATTTTTATTGCAAATTATTTGTTTATTATTTAACAAAGAGTTATAATTATCTGTGAGTTCCATACGATTCTAACAGATGGCCGTGTAAGGTAATTGGTTTATTATTTAACCAGGTGGCTGTGCTTTTTGTTGCAACCGCGAATTTCAATTGAATTACAAATATTGATTATTTCATAATTTAAGTATGTTCAGTGTTTATTTTATTTTCAATTTATTGATAATAATATTAATTTGGTGTGTAAGTATTAGTTTTAAGTAATCTGGCTGAAATACAGCAACTTAATTTAAATTTAACTGGACCAAGAAGCGAACATTGAACAATATGGCGAATCAGTTCTAGAGACCATTAATGATAAGATATAAAGTGAATTTCCGCAAATTGGTATAGGCCTATGTGACAGAAATCTTACATTTAAGAAGAATGTCAATTTAAAAACATGTGAAGGTCCTAAGGAATGGAATAACAGAACTATAAGTAAGTCTGTTAGTTATAATATATGCCTAATATTACAGAAACAATCTCCATGCCTCAATTAAATGAAAAACAAAATGACTATAATATATCACAAGATGATATTACTATACAGAGACTTCTTGATGATGATGAGAATCCAAACTGGCAACAAGTTTGTAGAAAAAAAAAAACGAAAGTATAATGAAATCAGCAAGCCTCCTCAAAATATTCCATCAATAAATGTATATAATCCTTATGATACACTTATGGATGATACTGAGAATGCAGACAACAGAAATTCATCTCAATCAACAAAACCACTCCCACATAAACCACCACCCATATTTATACCGGGTGTAGTTAATGTACCAGAACTAAAAAATTGTGTAAAACAAAAACTTTCTGATTTAGATTTCTCACTTAGTTTACTACAACATAATTTAACGTATACCTTAGCCACAGCAACGTGTGGCCGGGACTTATATATAGGCTATATATATATATAAAACAAAGTCGGATATTTATAACTCAAGAACGGCTGGACCGATTTTTAAGATCTTTGATTTGTTGGATTTGTTCCTGCCCCGAATAGCGGATAACTATTAAAACATCGGAAAAATTAATGTAAAAATATTTAAAGGCAATACGACGTTCGCCGGGCCGGCTAGTATATCTAGTATATATATATATATATATATATCATTATTTTATAATTAACACTTATATCTCAGTTATTACAACTCCATTTACTGTCCTGCTAAGCAGTGATGATAACCATTTAATTCATACTTGGTTCTTTGCAAAGGAGAAAAAAAAAATCAATTTTGATTAAATTGTAAAACTCACCTTTATTCTATCCCAAGCTGACAAATAGGGATCAAATTTCTGCACAAATGGATCTAAGTTGGAAGAGCTGATATGCGTGAGATTTTAACTGACACTTTAACAAGACAGTACTGAGTAAGCAATGGCTCTGTTATATCCAAACATTCATCATAATTTCCCATTTGGTATAAGTTTCCAAACAGAACACCATTAGGTTGTCGTGCAGAAGCATCCAACACTAACAACAAATTCATATTTCTAATATTAATATTTTATTCTCTACACTTACATTACACAAACACTTAAACATTTATATTTGGACATTTACTTAATCCAAAATATTAAAATGTATGCAACTCAAACACTCACCAAAAGCCATAAATCATATTAGGACAATAATAGCCAATTAAAATTAGAAATTGTTTTTATATATATGTAAGAACCATGCACCATTAATAAGATAGCACAAATACCTACCGAGAATAAATATAATTTTTTCTACTGGAAATAGAAACGAGAACAGTAATAATAATAAATAAAAAAAATGGATGAAATACTGTTAGATCAGCATTTTTATCAAAATAATAATATAGACAACTAAACAGAACTAAGATATTAAGGTAGAATATACCTCATAGTGAAAATTCCTAAAATAAGTAAGAAACTAAGATATATTGTAACTGATGAGAATTTCACAAAGTTTGGACCTCCAAATAAAGAAGAATTTAAAATAAGTTTTTTTTTAATTTTCACTAGATTTATCATAGTTAAACTAGATGGAATAAGAACAATTAAGTCTCATAGACTGCAATGGGCAGGACATGTGGCATGAATGGAGAATGAAAGAGGAACATGGGAAAAAGCACCCAGAAGATAGGCCAAGAATGAGGTGAGAGAATAACATTAACCATGATCCATCCATAGTAATTCTGCCCAAAGGCAGGTCTTTCACTGCAATCATAGCATTTTCATGCTATGCTTGCAGCTTTACTAGGGAATTGTAGGTGTGGTAGCTTCCCGTTGCTTTCCACACCGGTGAAGGATGGTGATGATGATGATGATGATAATGGCCATATGATTTCGGGGACCGTTTGGGCCTTAAAGTTTTCTGACATTTGTCTTACAGGTGAGGAAAAACCCCGATAAAAACCTCACCCAGAAAAACTGCCCCGACCGGGGATTGAACCCGGGCCCGCTGCGTGACAAGGCAGCACGCTACCTCGAGACCACAGCAGTGGACATTAACCATGATAAGAGGGCGATAAATTATTCAAGAGATAATTGGAAAACTCAGAATAGGGAAGTATGTCCATGTGGTATAAACTTCCAAGTTCGGTAGTGTCAGTGACTTAGTTATAGGGTTTGAACAATGTAATGTTATTTGAAAAAGTTAACAATTTTGTATTTATATTACCATACTTAATTTCATATTTAATTGTTTGTAAAATAAGTGTAAATTGATGTAAACATGTATTCTAAGCATGTAGTATTGTTGCAGAATGATGGGGCATGCTGTCAATAAAAAAAAAGAAACTCCTCTCTATACACTATAAACACACATCAGCTAAACTGGGGTCTCCCAAAGTGGTCTACAGATTGAAAATAGACCACATTAACACAATATATCTATCTAATGAAAATTACGATGTCATTAAAACACAAAACCTGTTTTGGAACCTTTCAAGGCCAGAGGAAAAGAGGAAGAACATGACAAGGAGTATGGAATAATAAGTCAGAAGAGAAGGAAAGATACAAGAGAATTGAAAGTTTTAGCTGGGAATAGGATGCACTAGAATTAATTTAAGTAAATTTATCACCTCACCTCATACTTCTTCTTCTTTTTTTAAAGATAATAATAAATAAATAATACCTTAATAGTGTTAATTCCTAAAATGTTAATTGCACTATAAATACTTCATTGAGGCCCTAGACTTTGAATAAGAGTAACACAGATACTACATCTCGGTCTGGGTGAAAATTTTTCTCTTCAAATATAACTACTACCACTATTTGAATAATGCAGAACCCAAAGCATGAATAGTGCATTGGCAAACATAGTAGTAATATACAGTGTTTTACACTTGCAGAATAAAAACTACAACGCATTTGAAACTAGCTAAGCTAAAAATTGGGAATAAAAATTTAATTTGTTAATATTTAGCGTTAATACTAATGTTCACTCTGTGAAATATGATTATCTTTCACTCGTTTTGCTAAGTGAGTGCATAAACTGAGGTTAATTTATTAAATTTTTATTTTAATATTATTATTTATAGATTTAGAAGATCATATTGCATCTCTTATCTGTGGTATATTTATTGTCATTAGTAATTTTTTTCTGTAGAAATTTACTTAATTTTAGTGATAAAGTAGTGATTAATGCAGAATGGAATGTGATAATGAAATGCCAATTCAGCATTTGCTTCAATGTTTAAGGAATACTATAAAAAGTTAGCTTTGGGAATTGAAGATAGAACTTTCAAATAAGTCCCAAATGCTACCAATTAATTCAATTCTCTCAATTATTGTTATTATAACAACTGTATGACAAAAAGATCTTAATTATAAAATTTGTACCTGGTAAGTCAGTCGTCTTCAACTAAATTATTAAACTTAAAGTTATTCCAATATGGAGGCCTTTTGAAAACAATGTTTCATCTTCTGCATTTTAACTGGAACTGATGGTGTTTTATAGGTTGTATAACGGATTTATGTCTGCGGGCATGTTCTCGTTGAGTAGAATTTTAATGATTATACCTCATAATGTTTACTTCCCAACATTAATTTAATATAGGTCTTTATTCTGTGCTTTTTTTTTTAGAATCTCTGTCTTCAAGGATGCTGATCCTGTTATTATATTCTCTGTGTAGTATTGACATAGAGTTATCAATTTTTTCAAATCGATGACCTGTTTTTAGTATGTATTTGGCAAAACTTGATTTTTCTTCATTATTAATAATATGAATTTCAAAAGTGTTGAATGTATGACAACATTCCACAGCATGTGCAGACATTTGCATCAAGAGCAAGAATTGGTCACATAGTGACTAATACATATTTATATAGATTCAACCTAAATGACTCATCTATGTGCGCACTGTGCCAAGCTGAAGAGGATTTAGAACATATTCTGCTGAACTGTACATATATAAATTATCACAGAATACTCTAAAGTCACTATTACCTCAACCTTGGGTGAAACATTTCAATTCATCTTATCCACATCTAAGCTACGGCCTATTGCAGAGCTTGTACATAGTTTACATAGGAAAAATCACCAATCAACTCTTCAAGTAGTGCAACTACTCAATGGAATCATGTCATTTTGATTCCTCGCTTATTTCCATATGTGGAGTAATCTCCTTCCCCTCTCTCATTGCTTCATTGGAATTAATACTTGATATTCAACAAGCCTTCTCCACAAAATAAAAATTATATCTTGTAATCAGTTAATTGTCAGACACATGGTTACTGGAACTTTTTTGCTTCTCTTCATTTTCACTTCCAATCCCTACATTATGGACCATCACTTATGCAACACCCTGTATGAATAAAACTTTATATTATATTGAGTTGTGTGTTTTATATTTGTAAAACTTTATATTTTTACACATTTTAAAAAAAATTTGTTTCCTGGAATGTTTCTTTTAATAAAATGTGAACAATCTGTACTTAACGATTTTATTATTAATTTAACACTTCTCATTGAAGGATAAATTATATTTGAAGAGAAAAACTCGCCTCGGTAGCTCAGTTGGTAGAGCACTTGGCCCGGAAAGCCAAGGGTCCCGGGTTCGAGTCCCGGTCTAGGCGAAAATTTTTCTCTTCAAATATAATTTATCCTTCAATGAGAAGTGTTAAATTAATAATAAAATCGTCAATAGAAGCCCTACTGGCTAAAAAGTAGTGTTAAATTCCCAATAAATGTCTTCTTAACTAAGAAGCCGCCATTTGCAAAGATAGAAGCTATGGTTTCAAGCATTTGGCGCCAGGGAATTACAACGTACATAAGAGAAAAATTTGCGTCTAGATCGTAACTCGCCTCGGTAGCTCAGTTGGTAGAGCACTTGGCCCGGAAAGCCAAGGGTCCCGGGTTCGAGTCCCGGTCTAGGCGAAAATTTTTCTCTTCAAATATAATTTATCCTTCAATGAGAAGTGTTAAATTAATAAATAAAATCGTCAATAGAAGCCCTACTGGCTATAAAGTAGTGTTAAATTCCCAATAAATGTCTTCTTAACTAAGAAGCCGCCATTTGCAAAGATAGAAGCTATGGTTTCAAGCATTTGGCGCCAGGGAATTACAACGTACATAAGAGAAAAATTTGCGTCTAGATCGTAACTCGCCTCGGTAGCTCAGTTGGTAGAGCACTTGGCCCGGAAAGCCAAGGGTCCCGGGTTCGAGTCCCGGTCTAGGCGAAAATTTTTCTCTTCAAATATAATCTGTACTTATTTTACTTAACTTTCACAGGGTAAAAATACTATGAGATTTAATTTAATTCTTAATCTGTACTTACTCTGAACAGCCCATAAAGTAAAATTATTTAGAGCTCGGAGAAGTAAGCGACTATCATTTCTGCAATTTTCATTATCGGACCATGGAGCAGCGATTGGAAGAGATGGATATAAAGTAGGCAATTCCTGTCCTGCAGACTGTAATAACTGTAAAATCACCAACACTACCACAAAGAAAAAACACATTTGTCTTTTCATTTTGAAATAAAAATTTCTTAATGTTTTATTCAAGAGTTATTTGATAAAATGTTTAATGCAGCAGTTCCCCAGCCACACTGACATAAGTAATGTAATTATTATTTATCTTTCTTAAAACTCTGTCAATAGCTCACACATTACACAGAAAGCCAAACCTTCAGTTTTTCTTCAAAACAGATGATGCTTCTGACGTGCTATTTGCTTTCTTCTGCATACAAAAGTACTTTTAAAATCTAACAGCAGATATGTCTATGCATTATCTACTAATATAAACATGCACTATGGTCTTTAAGAAGTAAATAACAATATTTTATTTTTTTTTAAGTTATGTAAATGTTAGTTTATTAAAATAAAAGTTTATTAATTAAATAAAAATAAAACGTAGTTTTATTTGATTTTCATATTTATTATATAATTCAGTGACAGCTGTTTCGGTACACTGTTCAGTTATAATACTGAAATATCATGAACAACAAATTTTAAGAAACCAACTTAAAAGAATTAAGGAGATTTCTGTGTCATAAAAGCATAGTCAAAACTAAATTATGAAAATTATTTTTCACAAACACAAAAATATCATCAGCGAAGTACAGAAGTTAAAAAGTGATCTCACTACAGGCATTAGAAGGCCCTTGAGGTAATAGGAGGTTAAGGCTCCCACCTTTCTAGAAAAATGGCACTAGATATCAATTGGATTGTCAGCTCTGGGTGACAGCCACTTTTATCCCCAGAATATACTCAGATGCTCATTTTCATTCAAAGCTTAGTTGATCCCAGGGCCATGATATCACTAGAAGGTTTAAGCCAGTTAAAAATCCTGACCCCATTGGGATTCAAACCCTTGAACTTCAGGCTTTCAGTGTGTTGCCTTAATAATAGTTATGCTATGGCATGGCTATCAATACATAAGGTAATTAAATAAAATATAAAAGTAATTTTTCTGGCCACAGAACTGTCATAAAAAAATTAAAATATTACATTATTTGAAAAGTAAAGTGAAAAATTACTGATCAAATGGAGTATGAGGTCTATTTAGTCATTAAATATGTCTTATGGGTGATGAAACTACCCCTCTCCCCCCAAAAAAAAGCTGTCTTGGTCTGGAAACAAATCCATGCCCATTGCATCCAAGGCACGATGTCACTCCTTACGTCATAGTGATTGGCCAGTGATCCTAGGCACAATATGATCTAATATAACAACTCAGGATCAGGAATTACATGAGCATTATTTTCATTTTATCAACCAGCAGGATACCACACAACAAATTTTGATGCGGAAGTAACGACTATTCATATTTCACTCCAACAATTACTATACAGAATAAATAAATTTCAAAATGCTGTCATACTCTCTGATTCTAAGGCAGCAATATATGCAATAAATTCACACAAAATGAAATCAATACAAATTAAAGAGTGCTACAAAATGATTCAACAACTTCAAAAACTACAGAAAAGAATTCAATTGCAAGGGATACCTGCACATTGTGGAATTGCTGGAAATGACACTGCTGATTTTCTTGCCAAAAAGGGCTCCAATCTAATTCAGAATACTACTAAAAGCTTACCTTTCACATCCATAAAAAGAATAATTAAAAACAAATATAAAACCATACAAAACCAAGACCTATGTAATAAAGCCAAAGACAAAAAATGGAATATTTTAGTAAAGAAGCCAGATATTATTCCAGAAATTCCACGTAAAACTACAGTAGCAAAATTTAGATTGTTTACAGAACATGACTATTTGGCCAAACATTTATATAAAATAGGAATCTACACGAATCCAAATTGTCCTCTATGCAACAAAGGCAAAGAATGAACGAAGAACATCTACAAACCTGTGAAGTATTACCTGTTGGATCCACCATAGAGAAATATTGGAGAGCAAGAACGCTAATGGCTTCATTGCCAAGGCCCAACATTTGAAAACAACATATGATCTAATATATTTCAGCATCTACATGTTGGTGAGAAAGATTATTACTTTTATGTATATACCAAAATATATTTTCCGGTTAGACCAGCATTGTGGTCTTGCGGTCAGAGGTCCCAAGTTCTATTCCTGGTCAGACAATAGGAATTTTCCTTTAAGGGAATTATTTCAGTAGTTGCCCATGGTCTGGAATTCAGATAAGTTCAGGTTAAGGACTCTCCTGGCACTTCATAATCATTTAACTCATCACATTATCGGGGTAACATAACTCTGCCTTCCAGGTGCCCCAACCTAAGAAATGGGTTACAATTCCACCAATGCCAGGGGAGAAAGTCAGAAATGTCAAAATGGTGGAATTGGACAAAAAAAAATTTGATTAAGACATCTCGTAGAACTACATATAAAATATCTATCTTCTTCTTCATCCATAAAAGTCTTAGGCCTAGAGGCCTGTTACTATCTCACTTATGAATTTTGTATCCAGCGCTTTCTTGGATGGCCCAGAAATGAAGCATAGCTTTGGGAATTTTATAAGAACTGATTAGTCGGAAATGATTCATCCAGTTTCCACATAGTCAGCCACAGTGGACTAGTGGTTATTCTCCTTACCTCTGGTCCTAAGGGTTGCAGGTTCAAACTCGGCCGTGGTTGATTTTCTTTAGTGGAAAAATTCAAGGAGCAAGTCCTCCGGGAGGGACTTTAAGCTATGGGTCCAGAGTCTGAAGATTTTCAGGTTCATAAAAGATCCTTAAGCCTGAACAAAGAGGTCTCTAAGCAAAATTTACTGTTCTCAAACATCCTAGTAATAACATAAGAGAAAATTTGCGTCTAGATCGTAACTCGCCTCGGTAGCTCAGTTGGTAGAGCACTTGGCCCGGAAAGCCAAGGGTCCCGGGTTCGAGTCCCGGTCTAGGCGAAATTTTTCTCTTCAAATATCCTAGTAATACCTTAGTTGCCTGCTAATGTCTCATTGATTCAGTGTGTTGACTGCATGCCACTCATGACATCTTTGGGCAAATAAGGTGACTACAATGAACTTGGTCTACTAACTGCTGACAAAGGAGAGGCAATATCTCAACAATGGGCTATACCATTAACCATTATTCCACATAGATTGCCATGTTTCACTTAAAAAAATGGTTGAAACTACTCATCCTTGACTTCAATACAAATGTGGTACCGGTACATACACGCCAATGATTATCTGGTAATTTCAACAATCAAACTAAATCATGCCATAGAGTGCTTGTGCTTTCAAACCTCTAACTGATTCACTTATTTTTGTGCTTCTAGCAGCAAAATGGTTTTGAGTACATGCTTCTGCTATATTTCTATTCATTTTGGACTCCTCTTTCATATTTTAAACAAATAACTTTTTGCACGACCCTATACAATTAAGAATTAATTAAAAATAAAAATGCTTACTTCAATCTAATAATTTATATGACTTGTAAGAAAAATCAGTATAAGAATATTGTATCCGTAATATCACACTTAACTACATTATTATTGGAACAAACTACAAATAAGATAGAATGTATTTATAAGGTAAACATACATTTAAAATTACAATAGATTACAAGTGGCAATACAAACGTGCTAGAAAGAAATCATGACTATGGAATTTCTTGATTGCAAAATAGAAAGAGAAATAGTGAAATCCCAACTGATTATGCAATTTAAGTTATGTATAACCTTGAGAACTGTTTGGCTTAAATAAACATGCCGTCAGAGCAATATACAAATAGATTAAATAAAATATTTGCTTTCTCTCCTAAAGACTTCATTAACAAGTTAACAAAGAGAACAATTACATGGCTTAACTGAGAAAACTTTTAAAAGTTCTTAAAGTTTCCAAAGCTACTACACATATACAACCTTATAATATTTTGATCTAAAAATACATGCAAACAACTAGCAGTATTTGAAAGGAAAATCTTGAGAAGGATTTTCGGAGCAATTGAAACAGAGGATGGATGGAGAGCCAAATACAATGATGAGATATATGAATTGTATAAGGAATGGATTTGGAGACATATATAAATGTCAAAGATTCAGTTGGTTAGGACATATCACAAGGAAAGTGAGGATTGTCTTCACAACAATTCAGAAGGAACCAGATTAACAGGAAGACCAAGAACACTACAGTGGAATTGTGTACAAACAGACGTGAAAGGATTTGGAATAAAGAATTGGAAGGAATTGGCGATGGATAGAGAAGGATGGAAGAAGGCCACAGAGGAGGTTAAGGCCCACTTGGGCTGTAATACCAAATAAGAAGGAGAAGAATATTTTGATTCCCAGGTTATGCCAGCTTAATTCTAAAGCAATCAGTCAATAATTTCAGCATTAATTAATTTAAACTTATTTGCTTACCCTAAATATGTAAACACATAATCTGAAAAATGTTTAAAATTTGCAAAAAATAATTATCATCATAAGCTTCATGGATTTACCTCTTGGTCAGTTCATCTCCAAGATTTATAAGCTCTTCTTCCCACCATTTCTTAAATCGTAAGATTCTTTTTCACCACCTTTTTGTTTGCAGTTGTGTGATTTTAATGGAAGTATATTTGTTTTCATGCACTGTATATGTAAATGCCAATTCAACAAAGTTCATCCATTTGTAGAATGCAGGTTTTCATGGCTGGTAGTCATTGTATTAAAAAATTCTGAGCTATAGGGCAGAGGTCCATAACTGTGCTCACAGTTTGGGAAAATAAAATCTACAGTAAAAAAAATGGAAACGAGAAATTAACGAACTTTGAAAAATTAAAATGATTTGATTTCAAGGTTTTTCAGTCTACCAAAAGAGGGAGCTGGAGGCAGCTCTTCAAGACGACATTACAGTCATGAACATACTGAAGATGGAACCAAAGAAGGTCCCAAAACTGGTCTAAGAAGAATATGAGGTGAGGTGATAAAAATGTATTTAAAAATCAATGGAAACCTTTTAATATATTTCTATAAATTTTGCAGAAGGAAAAAAATTCCGAAATTGCAAAAGATTGTTGGAACAAATATAACTCCTACTGCTAGGTTATGACCCATTATAGAGAGGAGTTACAGGTTTTATGCAGATTACGTGTGCCAATTTGTTTTACACTGGGTACAATTTAGTACATTTTCATGTTTATGAGGTTTCATTGCCCAATTTTTCTTACAATTTTTTTTATTATATATTGTAAAGAATTAAAGTTTTTTTTTTTGAAAGGAACTCTATGAGGTAATTTACTAAGAAATATAACTTTTGTTTTCTTACCTGGACATATTTCGGTGAACATCATTATAAACTAGAATCCGACCACAAAGATGAGAAAACAAAACTATGATCCAATCCAAACATTTTATTATCCGACTCATTTATAAACCCTTAATGTTTACTCATCCTATGAATAGAGATGAGTTATAATCCTATTCATTGCAATTTCAGAACTCAAGCAAGGGAAGTCTATTAATACAGAACAGCAGAAATAATAGCGAGTTGTTTTCTGTTGGAAACTTAGCTGGTGACTCAGACTGGATCAAATATTTAGCACATGCCTAAAAGATATAAAAAATCTTCAATTTAATAATAAGTACCAACAATCAAATATTTTCTAATTAAGAATTCATATAAAATAAATTTTAAAATATATTAGGTTACGGTACTTGATTTCTTACTCTAATAGATTATCATTACTTTAATGAATGAGTTGGAGAGAATGCTTTAACATCTCATCTCATAAAGTTGCGTGTCTTCACGAAACCAGTTTCAAAAGTATAATTTTACTTCCATATTCAGTCAAACTCCAACTGTTGAAATTTTGCCGTTAACACCATCATCTGAACTGCTATCTGGTGTCGATTTTATGAACTTGGAGATTAAATTATTCTCGTCAGGAATATCAAAATTCATGGCTTTATATTTATTCTTCTGAATGTATATGTTTTCCCAAACTGTTAATTCCAAGAGTTTTGTTAAGTGTTTTAAAAGTTATACATTTTAAAAAGATATACATTGAGAAGAATAAATATAAAACCATGAATTTTGATATTACTGACGAACATAATTTGAACTCCCAAGTTCATAAAATCAACACCAGATGGCAGTACAGAAGATGGTGTTAACGGCAAAATTTCGACAGTTGGAGTTTGACTGAAGATGGAAGTAAAATTATACTTTTGAAACTGGTATCGTGAAGACACGCAACTTTATGAGGTGAGATATTAAAGCATTTTCTCCGAACTCATTCATTGATGTACTTACCTCATAGTGTTACCTCCCACTTTGAATTTGATTAAAATTTACTTACATATGAAAGTGTCTGATATTTGTAGATGCTTTGGCCCATAAATAAAAAATCAAATCTATCAAATAACTGTACCTCGGAGACTGGGAAAACATGAAGAGTATATGGAACAATCACAATGCTCATTAGTAACAACAAATGACAAGGTATCAAAGAAAACATAACTATAAGTTGTACTTCTATAGAAAAGATTACTATGAAGTTTAATTTAAGATTTAAATTAAAATTCTTTATACTCACCTCCATCATATCCAGTCTTCTAATTATACTGGTTTCAAAGCCTATGTGGCTTCATCTTCAGTAATTTCTTGTCGACTGATGTTATGTAGTTCAGGAGAACTGTTTCTTGAGATGTTCTTTCTCTCTAGTTTTCAAAGAGAATGTCAAGAATGAGGAAGTAGAAAAATCTGCAGAAGCAGATCATGCATGGTCAAGAAAACATCTTATAGAAAGAAATGATAAATCATTAATTTGTTATCATGTCTGAAGAATGTAACTAATTTATATTTTAATAAATATGAAAATCACATAAAACTTTAAGTTTTATTTTTATGTAATTAAATAAATTAAGTTTTATTTTTATTTAATTAAATATATTATGAAAACAAATAGAAAAACACAAAGAACTCACTGTTTGGGAAAAAATTATCTACATTCAAAAAAATGAAAAGGGGAAGTTAATGAACTTTCAAATTCCCAAGAAAATTATTTGATTTTGAGCTTCTTCAGTCTAGCAAAAGAGGGAGCAGTAGGCGGTTCTTCAAGATGACAAAACAATGGTTATGAAAATACTGAGGATGGAGCTGAAGGAGAAAGTTTCGAAACAGATCTAAAACGAAGAATGTGAGGCAAGGTGATAAAATTTTATTTAATATTTGTAGGAAATAACACTATGAGGTTTCTTTTAATTATTATGAGTTAGTTATTTTGACTCACCTCATATTTTTTTTTATATTTTTGCAGACTATAGCTTCTTTGCATAAATGCAATGAAACTATAGTCTGCAAGAATATAAAAAAGATATAAGGTGAGTCAAAATAACTAACTCATAATAATTGATAAAAATTTTACTGAATATATGTAGGAAATAACACTATGAGGTGTATTTTAATTTTATTTGAGTTGTGTTTTGATCCTCCTCATATTTCTTGATTTTATGCAGACTGGTTTCGTCGCTAACTGTGCAACATTCTCGATGCTTCACAACTCATTGAGAATGTTGCACAGTTAGCGATGAAACCAATCTGTATAAAATCAAGAAATATGAGGTGAGTCAAAACAGACAACTCAAATATAATTGATAAAATTTTACTTAAATGAATACATAAACTGGAATTTTGTATGTAGTTAACTTTTTTAAATGGGCTGCCAAGCAAATGTGACCTGTTCTTAGGCAGAACAAAGTCACTGCTTCATGACTTATGAATCTTACACAGAAGTTTTAATCATACTTAACATGATTTACTCACGTTTTATTTTAGGAAGTAATATTTTGAGGTTCTTTTAATTATATTATTTGGAGTCTGTTTATATTACCTCAATATTAATGTTAATTTGTTCTTGAACATGTTTTGATTGGATATCAATCGTCAGCACCTTGCCCAGACTGGTTGGATTTATGTTGTAAATCCTGAATGTCGATGTCAGCTCCCTCCTGTGGTTGGCCAAAGAACCTCCAAATGAGGTCACATTCCGTCGGTATTTCAAAATTCATAACTTGGAACGTGACGTCGTTTGGAGATTCTTTGGCCAACGACAGGAGGGAGTTGACATCAACATCCAGGGTTTACAACATAAATTCAACCAGTCCGGGCAAGATGCCGATGATGATTGATATCCAATTGAAACATGTTCAAGAACAAATCAACATTAATATTGAGATAAGATAAACAGACTCCAAATAATATAATGATTTACTCATGCTGTCAGCATCCATTTTTCTTTAATCTATAAAATTAGAAGTAGATGCATGGTTTGTGAAAAAAATCCACATAAAAAAAACAAGAAGGAGAAATTAATAAATTTTGAAATTCTTGCAGAATGTGATTTGATTTGGAGGTTCATCGGTCTACCAACAGATGGAGAAAGAAGCAGTACATCATCACAACAGAATAATGGTTGTGAAAATACTGAAGATGGAATAATTCTGAAATCAGTCTAAAAAAGAAGACATGAGGTGAGGTGATACATTTTTAATGTTTAATAAACTGAGTTTTGTCAATTTATGGGTTAGAAATTATGGAGTTACAAATAAGACAGGTAATGAAACTGTAGGACGTAAGACTGTTACTGGGAAAAAAAATACCACCAAAACTCAATCTTTTTGACTTGTCAACAAATTTATTAAAAATAACTGACACTTACAAGATCTAAATGACCAGTAAATGCTTATTCTCTTAATCACTTAATCTTTATTTCAGTCAGAGAATTGCTGTATAGTTTCAGCACATATTTCATGTGTCTCAGTGCACATACATACCACACAGTTAGTGCAAAGTGCCACCTTTAAATCACAATTAATTAATCAAATACAAGTTTAGTATGTGTTAGGAACGTAAAGGACTATTACTTCTTATAATATCCGGTGTGTTTTGTAGTGGAGCAGATATTAAGTCTAATGGCTGAATGTTCGTCACAGGTTCACTCTGCTGAAGTAATGAAACTGGAGTTAGTAATGGAGTTTCTGTAGCAGTTAGTGGTTTTTCAACTATTACATTATTATGCTGAGGTTTTCTTAAATATTTGCACTTTAAAATATTTATCACAATCTGCACAAAACTGTTGATGAGACCTGTCAAAAACAAAAGTATTATGAAAGTACAATATAACACTATACATCAGTTAGTATTTTTTCATCTTACCTCATACTCATTGATTTCTTTTAGGATGCATTTAAAACATCTTTACTCCTCTAAGTGTTTTGTGCAGGCGAAAATATGTTAACTAACAACTGCCATAGCCCAACAATCACTAATACAGTTAGAGAATTGGACATCCCAGAACTTAATGAAGATAAATATACAGAAAACAAATTATCAACTATTTACATTAAGAAAGAAACCACTACCCATCACTCTGAAATTGGAGGGTGAATTATTAACTCAACACATTGAAGCAAAATATTTAGGAATAACTCTGGACACAAAATTAACATGGAAGAAACATGGAGAATATATGTACAAGATAGAAACAAGGTTACCATTATTAAAACGATTAGCATGGAAAAAGTGGGGTTGCAACACACAAACCCTAAACACCTTCTACCAATGTACATAAAACCTGTACTTCAATATTGTGAAGAAATCCTAGTAACTACTAAAGTGGAAAAAATTAATAAATTGCAGAACCAAATCCTCCGTCTGATAACAGGAGCCGTTAAAACAAACACCAATCACTGCCATGCAGATCTTAACAAATAACCCAAACATAGCATCTGAAATTGAGAAAACAGCAGTCACACAGTATGAAAAACTTTTAAGGCTACCCCATAATAACTGGACCCAAAGAAAACCACAAGTATGTTTAAAATCTCATCAGCAAAGCTTCCTAAGCATTGTACAAGAAATCAAACAGAAATTGCAACTTCCACATTCAAAAGAAAATATGCAGATGAGAAAAACAACCCTCTAGAATTTTGGGAAATCGAATATAACCTTCATTTAACAGAAGACATCAAGAAATCTGAAACTCCTCCATATATTTTAAAACAAATGTCACTGGAAATGAATAAATCTAAGATACCCAGCTCCTGAATGGATACATATTTTTACAGATGGCTTCCAGCCTACCAAATGATGGTGGCACTGGTGCTGGTGCAGTATGTCCACTTTTTTTCCTTTTATCGTAAACTAAACACAAATTCAACAAAACTTTGATGGCGAAATTCTAGCAATTTTCTTAAGTTTACAAAATCTTTTATATCACATCCAAAAATTTACAAAAGTTGTAATTCTATGTGACTCCAAAGCAGCCATTCTTGCTATATACACGAGACACAACACCCAAAAGCATCAAAATTATCGAATGTCACAAAATGATAAAACATTTATCCCGTCTACATAAAAAAGTTGTACTTCAATGGATTCCGGCCCATTGTGGAGTGACAGGCAATGAAATAGCCGATTTTCTAGCCAAGAAGGGTAGCAAAATTGTATTCAAACCCAACTTCTGCTCCAGTTTCCTTTCACTCTATCAAAAGAATATCTCAAAATAATATATCAATAAACTTAGAGAAGAATACACCACCAAAACATCTGGAAAGGAATGGGAAAATCTACAAGCTTATGACATTACTACATTACAAAGAAAATCCGCAGTAGCAACATTCAGACTGCTAACGGGACATGACTGCTTGAATAAACACCTACACAGAATTGGCATAACAGATTCACCTAAATGCCCTTTTTGCAATTTAAATAAAGACATGGAAAGAAACCATCTCCTCCGTTGTCCAGCTTTTGTAGAAGAGACCAGCCTTTCTGCTAAATATTGGAGTGCAAGAGAGCAAATGATTTCATTATCAAGTGCTCGACATTAGATACCAACCAACCAACAAACTGTCTTTCTTGTAGAAGATTTCTGGGCTGTTGGCCATGGTCTTGAGGCTTGTAGTTCCCCGATGTTTCGCCAGAGACTGCGTCCGGTATCCTCAAGGGTTGTTTTGAGACTGGCAATTTTGTTGACTACCTGCCCTATTTATACATTTATTCGCGACGTGTTCTCTGCACGGTCCGTTACTTCGTAAATTGTATCTGCCTTCTGGTTTGGTTAGCATTAGGTTCTTCCATTGCACAAATGAGGTTGCTGTCTGATGTTCTAGTAGATTGTTCCTGTAGGGGTTTACATCTGGCTTTTTTTAAGACTGGTATCCATGCTTTGTGGACTTTTAACGATTTTTCCTTTCTATTGTAAACTATTTTGATGTTTGAATATTTCAATGGCTTCTCATTGCAGACGGGGTTAAAATAGTGTGTGCAGTTAGATAATATATCTGTGTTGTTGTATTGTACTGTATGGCATTCAAGTAGAGAGTGTTCCTGCTACTGCCGACTCTTTCCACTTGTCAATAAACTGTCTTCTCTTTCTCTTCCGTACTATGTTGCCACTTCTAGTCCTTTGTATTATGTTGTTTGATTGGCAGGTAGAGAGATGACAAATACTATGTATTTTTATGATCTCCCTCGTTCTGTGCGGTCAGTGGCAGAATGACTAATTTGACAACCCTGTTACTTTTGGGGTTACGTCTAGGAATGAGCTATTCCTTTCCTTGCCCTTCTCATTGCATGTTGCCACTTGTTGGATTTATGTCAGGCTGATAAACGGAGAGATGACAAATACTGTGATTTTGAATGATCTGACCGCTTTGAGCATTCCGTGCCTTAAATGACTAATTTGACAACCATGTTAAGATCTTTCATACATGTTTTAGAGATTCTCCCCCCACATTTGAAGTTGAAATAATCAGTACGTGATCGGATGTACAGTCTTCCCCTACCATCCCTTCCACAGATTCAGTAGATCGGCGACACTAGCGCTAAAACTCTTCCCCTCCCGCCCATGCGAAGTTAACTTGGTGGTGGTGTATATATATTTATCTTCAGCTTGTCTAGATTGATCATCCATTAGTGGGGTCCGGCAGGAGGTTGAGCGCCCTGTCGTACTATTGCTCACCACCTGTTGGAGCTTGCGAGCTCCATGCTGGCCCACACTGCAACAGGGACACGTCCCTGGGGGCAGACCAGGGCATGGCTCGGACCAGTGCAGAGGGGAGCAACTGTGCTGGGTCCCGGCTAAGCGCTACTGGACTCGTGGACAAACTTTGGGGTCGGTCACCAGGAGATGAGCACCTGGATGTACTAAAGTTTCACACTGTGGGGCTTGAGGATTCAAGCCCTAGCTGGTCTCACAACGGCTGCATGGATGCGTCCCCGGAGGTAGAAACAGGGGAATGGTCGGTGGATCTGCGACAGCATTCCTCCCGGCTAGGCTCGAGGAGCCCGTGGCACAACTGTGGGGTAGTCAGGATTGAGCGACCTGATGTACTATGTAGACTCAGCAATTTCCCTGAAGTGCAACTTCAACACCTTCTCCCCTGAGGTGTTGATTTTATTGCCTGAGAACCTGAACGTGGATGCGATAGTTAAGGGAGGACAAGTATCTGGGCCTTGGGAGTATGGTCTCTGACCAAGGTATCCCAAGGGGTGGAGGCATGGGCCAGATGATCATCAGACCATAGAGATCATCAGTCGGGACAAGCTGAAGATAAAACATACATGTTTTGAAATGCATCCTAAAAGAAATCAACGAATATGAGGTAAGAAGAGAAAAGAATCTATGAAAGTATTATTTAACACTGTATATGGTCACACATCGAAACATATTAATAAATGGGAATGGACACTTATTAACAAATGAGGGAAATTTTGGAGAAATGGTGGAATTCAAATATCTAGAACCAATAATTACAAACAGGAATGAGGTGCAGAAGGAAATTAAACATAGACTTAACTCTGGAAACACAATGCTATTATGCATTATTATGACAACTTTTTCATTCCATTCATCTCTCAAAAAATGTTAAACTAAACATTTATAAAGTTACTCTATCAGTTATAATATGCATCTAATAATTCTGCCTGAGGGCAGGGTCTTTCACTACAATCATAAACATGTTTACATGCTCTGCTTTGCAACTTTACTACGGGAATTACAAGTGGTGATAGCTTCCTGTTTGCTTTCCACACCAGTGAAGGAGGAGGATGATGGATGCTAATGATAAGGATGATGATGGTCAGATGATTTTTCAGGGATCGTTGGGCACTAAGCTTCCTGACATTTGTCTTACAGGTGAGGAAAAACCCTGAAAAAACCTCACCCAGGAGCCTGTCCTGACCAGGAATCGAACCTGGGCCCACTATGTGACCAAGGCAGTATGTTACCTCGAGGGACCACAGCAGTGGACTAGTTGTACTATATGGATGTGAAATATAGTATCTAAGAGGGGAGAAGGAGAAGAAGATTGTGAATATTTGAGAATAAAGTGGTTAGGAAAATTTTTGGACCAAAGACAGACAGGACAGGCAAATGAAGAGAAAACAACATATAAAAGAGAGCTAAATGATCTTTATAGGGAACCAGACAAAATAATTTTTATCTTCAAATATAATTTATCTTTCAGCGAGAAGTGTTAAAGTTAATAATAAAAAACTCAATAGAAGCTCTCCAGACTCCCTATCCTGAGCTAATATTTTCCAGATACTCTCTATATAATTCCTCAAACCATGCTTAATATTATTCTCCCAGCTCCTACTTACTTGGGTGCTTTCCTTCTGGTTTTCCTACAAGAAGTTTTCATGTCCCTCTTTTACTTCCCTATGTCTGCCTCATTGTCCTGTCTATCATGGCCTACGAGATTTAACTGTTTTTATTAGAACTGGTTTTCCCATAAAGATCATGTAGCTTACTGTTATGTAGCTTTCTCCATTCACTTGTCTGTTAAAAAATAAATAACGTAACTCACTGGCTTCTATTGAACCTGTGGTTCATATCCTCATGGACATAAGCTCTCCATACATCCCTATCCTGAGCAAATGTTTTGCAAATCATCCCCTGTATAATCTACTTCCTCAAATCATGGATTAATGTTATTCTCCCACATCATTCTTGGTCTACCAAACTGGTGTGTTTTCCCTCTGGTTTTCTACAAAGAACCTTCCATGCTAAATAATATATATAATAATAATGTTACCTGAAAGTTAACATAAATTCCAGCGATGGTAGCACAGACTCTGACAAGAAACTGGATTGGAGAATCTCTTTCCTGTGTAACCAAAAAAACTTCAAGGCACTCATGTCATATTTGAAAAATATTCCTGGTATGCCATGAGATCCTTTGTGATGATCAATAGGCCGTTCATGGTCCTTTACTGAATACTGATATGTACTGATGCGGCTCAATAAATGTATTCACTTCTGTTGGTACTACGTCTATGAAATACTGATACAACATGGTATCTATAAAGTAAAATAAAACATTAGCAAATGATTGAATTTTATAGGAATAAATCACTAAGAGGTTTAATTTAAGATTAAAAATCAAATGTTCATACCTCTCCTCGTAATTAATCTTCTAAGTTAGTTTGAAGAATAATATGAGAAGAGGTATGAAAACATTTGATTTATTAGCAAATGAATTTACATTTTTGACCAAGAATTGAATATAAATAATTAATATAAAATCACACTATATGGTAATTAATTATAAAGAGAGTAAATCAGAAACATTACAAACTTCACAAATTATATTTTCACACCTGGACACTTTTTGGAATTGGGTCCAAAATCTAGTAGAGAATAGAATACAAACAAAATCCTGAATTATTACTTTATTTTTTAATTTACCCTCAGGGGTCCCCATCTAGGGGATATGATGGATGGCAACCACAAGATGCCCATGCTGAGCCAAAACATTTGCTTCTACTTACTTGTGTTTAGCTCCTTACTTTTATCTTAATCGATCTGGTATTTCTTCCTTTCTTCCACTTACTTATACCAGACTTTTTAACTTGACTATCTAACAGTCTTTGGTTTACTATTGTTTTTTCGACCCCGATGCTATTAGGGCATCCGAGGGCTAGGGGTCTTTCCTTTATTTTCTTTTCTTCTCTAGAAAAGGGCTGACCATGGACTATAAGATGGCAGCCCCAACACTGGTCTTACCTTCCTTTAGCCAGCAACAATCGAAGGGACTATTATTATGCTTTCAAGTTCTTATACGAGAATTTCCCAGAAGGATCAAACTTATGACGACGAAAGCATGAAAAAGGACAATTCTTGGAAAAAAAAAAAAAAAAAAATAATTGCTTTTAGCACATGAAATGTACAATGCATTAACTATAAAGATGATCAATTAGACCGATTATTATGCAAAAAGATTTTTTAATTTTGATTTAAAAAGTCCCTGAAATCAAGACCAGGTGAGAACATTTAATCTATGAAGTGGGGTGAAATGAATTGCTCATAGAAGTAATTGCCAGTCCCAAGCCTGTATAAAAGTGCAGGGTTCTCTATTGTGGTTAGCTTCCTATTAGATGTAAAAAATAATACAATGAAATGAATGAGTCACTTCTTATATTGCCTCATACTCTATGTTTTTTTAAACACAGGAACTGCAGTTTTCAAGAGGAGTCCCTCTTATCTTTCAGCTGGCTTATAACTGTCATAGTGTTTAAAAACCACAAAGTATGAGGTAAGATAAGAAGTAGGACTCATTCATTCATTGAATTAAGAACCTTATAATGTTATCATTGTTTAGTTGTTTCTTGATTCACCTCATACTTTCTAACTCCCAAGCAGACTCGAGTTTCTTCACTTCATTTGTGACATATCAACTGTATTATACGTTCATAACTGATGTCAATGGCCTCACCATCCTGCAGACTGACCTCCGTGCCATCTGGTGGCTGACCGACGAACTTTCAAATCAATCCCCTCTCCTTATAACCGGCTATTTCAAAATTCATAGTTGTGTTTTCATTCTTGCAAATGTAAATTTTTCCAAATTGTCAGTTCCTTCGGTGTTTTCCAAATGTTTAAGTAATTTTGTTTCTATTCTATGTTTTTATGACCAGGCATGTGCAGCTAGTGCAGGATTTTTCGTTTCTCCAGTTTTAACCCTTTTGAGGTGTTCCTTTAAATCTTGGTATTTAGTTCCTTTTTTTTTTCCTATGTATATCTGTTCACATATTTACAATTAATTTGATAAATTTTCATTTTTTTGCAGTCTTCAATCTTTTTATTTTTGTTGGTTTTTATTAAATTATCTGTAATCATTTTTCAGTGCTAATTTAATGTTGAATTTTTGATTTTTTGAAACTTGTCAAATACTAAAGGGTGGTATGTGAACTTCTTGAATTTTTTACCAATATCTTTATCTTGTGTGAAGAATAAAAACACAACTATGAATTTTGAAATACTTGGTGAGAAGGAGACGGGATTTATTTGGAAGTTTGTCAGTCAGCCATCAGATGGCATGGAGGTCAGTCTGCAGGAGAGGAGGCCGTTGGACATCAGTTTGTGAATGTAATACAGCATTGAGAATGTCCACAAATGAAGTGAAGGAACTCGAGTCTGTTTTGGAATTTAAGAAGTATTAAGGTGAGTCCAAGAAACAACTTAAACAATATATCAAAATAAACCTCATAGGGTTATTTCCTACCTACATAACTTATCTGTTCATTCCATATTTAAACTATGAATAAAAATATTAGTCTCAAAGAGGTACAGAGAATCTTTCGGAAACAGACTGATGCAATGGACAACACAGGAAATGGGACCAGAGCTAGTTCTTTTCAGCTTGTGAGGTTTGATAAACAGGAATCTCTATGAGATTAAAATCCTTAATTTCTGCTTATGGTCAGCTGTTTTTGCAAGTCAAACAGCATCACAAATGAATATACAACATATTAGTTGAGGTGGAACAAAAATTATCAGAAGTAATTCTATGAGTGATTTTTCAATTTATCTAGAGGATTTTTGAAATCAAGAGTGGCATTTGTTAGGATTATTTAAACAAATAAAAGTAAGCTGTTTGTTCAAGTCATTACTCAAAAATAGTTATTGGTTTAAATTAATATATCAAATTCGAGAATTTTTACAGTATGAGGTTTTCTTAATCCGAATCAGATGAATCGTGAATTCTTCTTACTGTTCATTACATCTATGTTTGAAAACAGCTCAAGATGGGAATGATTTTTTCCCCGATACTTTCAGAGTTCTGTGTTAAAATAACATAGATGTAGGAGGTAAGAAGAATTCACAATTCATTTGATTCTTGTAATTATTGGTATTTTTTAAATTTTATATATTTAATGTAAATGGTGATGTTTGGAAACAAATGGGGATTTTGAGGTTACGTATATTCACGGCAACTTGATCATATTATTTATTGCCAAATAGGATTGCAATATTGTAAAGAATGCATCTTAGTGGAGAAATAATGAAACACATCAAACTATATTATAATCAATATCACAGGTTATTAATTTATTTTTTTTAGTAATACAACTCGGTAAAATCAAGGAATCTGTTCATTATTTGCTACATTCAATGTATTGTTGGAGAAAAATAATGCTCTGAGCTGTTAAGAATATAAAAATGGTGGAGCTTGTTATCACAAAAGCAGCTGATAAAGAGATATTGATAAAGGAGCAAGGTGAAACAACGACTGTCATTGGTCGTATAAAACAAAATTAATTGAAACGTGATTGGTCATTGACTCCCATTTTCACAATATCATTGTAATATTATGAGTTAGTCACTGAAAAACAACAGATCAGAGAATTTTTTTTATTCATTAAGATTTTTCCTCATCATTGAGGTTTTTATCCAACCAATCTCAATAATTGAAATGAGTTATATTAATTTTTTAGTCTGATCATCTTACCTCAATTTTAATATTGATTTGTTCTTGAACATGTTTCAAAACAATTCTGTTTTATTGTCAGCTTGTCCAGACTGTACAAGCTGACGATAAAACAGAATTGTTTTGAAACATGTTCAAGAACAAATCAACATTAATATTGATTCAAAGTTAAAATTGGGAAACACATTATGAGGTTCTTAATTAATAAATTAATGAGTCATTTTAACATCTTACCTCATAATTCATGTTTTTCAAACACGGTAACTATAGTTTTCAAATGATCTTGTCATTCATTTTCATAATGGCGGTTGAAAATGAATGACAAGATCATTTGAAAACTATAGTTACCGTGTTTGAAAAACATGAAAATATGAGGTAAGATGTTAAAATGACTCATTAATTTATTAATAATATTGATGTAAGATGATCAAACTAAAAAAATAATATAATTAAAAATAACCTCAAAATATCACTTCCTAAAATTAAATATTAATTAAAAATGAATTTTAGAAAATACACAAATGACTATGAACTTATAGATTATCAGTTTGTAATACTTCTTTTTCTTCCAAGTATTAGGCCAAGGTCTGTTACGATCCTATAGAAAATTTTCCCTTCCAGCGTTTCATAGGACAGCCCAGTGATCTTCGTTCCTCTTGGTATATAATTATAAACAACTTTGGGGATCCGATTTGAACTCATTCTTCCAAGATGTGTGTTTCAATTTAGTTGGTACTGTTTAATATATTCCAAAATTGGCGTAGTCTTCAATTCTTTTAAGAGATTTGGTTGTTTCCTTTTCCGATCCCATCTGGTGTAACCCGCTGTTTCTGCGCATTAATCTCATTTCACAAGCCGTTATTCTGCTTTCACGTAGTCTTTTTAGTGTCCATGCTTCACTACCATAGGTCAACACTGGTCTAGCCAAAGTGTTATATAAACGTAATCTAGTGTTTTTTTGTACAAGGGATGGTTTCATAACTTGATTAATAATTCCTAAACTTTTATTATAACTAGTACTTTTTGCAGGGATATCCTTTTCATCCCAGATTGAGAGATAATATCCAAGATATTTAAATTGATTAGATCTCTCTAAAATTTTATTCTGAAGACAGATTTTACTTTGTATGGGGTCCTTCCCATGAAATGCCATAATTTTAGTTTTGTTAATTGATATTTCCATATTAAATTTGGCACGTATTTTTTGTAAATTATAAATTGATCGTTGCAAATCATTTTCGGAAAGCGTCAGAAGAGCTAAATCATCTGCAAAAAGAATAGCATCGAGTTTGAGGTTCCTATTGATGGGTATATATCCTCGTTGTGTTTTTCCTCCATTCGTTTATTAATTTATTCATATATATAATGAAAAGCACCGGTGAAAGTCCACATCCCTGTCTTACTCCAGTGAGGTTGGTTGGTTGGTTGGTATCTAATGTCGGGCACTTGATAACGAAATCATTCGCTCTCTTGTACTCCAATATTTAGCAGAAAGGCTGATCTCTTCTACAAAAGCTGGACAACGGAGGAGATGGTTTCTTTCCATATCTTCATTTAAATTGCAAAAAGGGCATTTAGGTGAATCTGTTATGCCAATTCTGTGTAGGTGTTTTATTCAAGCAGTCATGTCCCGTTAGCAGTCTGAATGTTGCTACTGCAGATTTTCTTTGTAATGTAGTAATGTCATAAGCTTGTAGATTTTCCCATTCCTTTCCAGATGTTTTGGTGGTGTATTCTTCTCTAAGTTTATTGATATATTTATTTGAGATAATTCTTTTGATAGAGTGAAAGGAAACTGGAGTAGAAGTTGGGTTTTGAAACAATTTTGCTACCCTTCTTGGCTAGAAAATCGGCTATTTCATTGCCTGTCACTCCACAATGGGCCGGAATCCATTGAAGTACAACTTTTTTTATGTAGACGGGATAACTGTTTTTCTTACTCCAGTGTTGATCTTCAGTTTGTAATACACATTCACAAATTCCCCTTAATTAAAGTTCTCCATCGAATTTGAATCAAAGAAATAATACATTTATATTAGAAAGGCTACAATGAATATGTTGCTGTAAAGTCCAGAAGAACGAATATTAATAGTGATAACTTTTTAGAAAATAACACTATGATATATTATTTATTTGAGTAAAATTTTATAAACCTCACCACATAATTAATTATGAGGTGAGGTAATAAAATTTTACTTAAATAATTAATAGTGATCATTCAGAACATAGGGCTACAAAACACTGAAGTTTCAACTGAATACAGACATTAATTAGAAGATGATTAAAATAAAATGAAAGGGTCATGTTAAAAGAATGGAATTTACTAAGCCTGATAATTAGGCTACTCTGTTTGAAGAAGCTGGCCAAAATATAGATGGAAGGAACAAGTTAAGAAGGATGTTAAAGAAGAGGAATCATTTGAGAAAAATGTTTGAGGGTATGGAATGACTGAGACAGTTTGAGGTTTTTTTCAAGATGGCAACATTGCTCATCACAGTGAAGTAAAAACCATAGAAGTAGCACTCCTGAACCTTCTATTCAAAACGAAAATGTTTACAAAAGCTGTTATTCTGGCAGACTCGAATGCTGCTATACAAGCAATAACCTCCAACCAACACCAAGAAAATGAAACCATCTAGACTGCCGTAAACTTCTGAAATACCTCAACAACCAGAACAAATTAATAGCCTTCCAGTGGATACCCTCACACATCAGAATAGTTGACAATGAAATAGCTGATGGACTTGCCAAAAAGAGTAACAAAATACAGAAAAAAAAAACTCGAAGCACGACAAGGTCTTGAAGGCCCTAGGCCTACCAGCCGGCTGCTGGCCTCACGTCCACATGTGTTAAATCACAGAGGTAGACAATCATAGGCCAGTGTACGGGTGACATGTGGTTAGCATGTCAGGTCCCAGCTGTTATAGCTGGTCTTCTCAACCTGGAGTCGCTACTTATTGTAGCTACCCAAATGCCTCACAATGCTGGGTGGGCACCGGTCCCATACTGGCTGAAAATCCATGAAAAAATTTCTTCCCCCATGGGGACCAGAACCAGCGCAAGTTCCATAGCTCTGCGCCAAGGCTTCTTGCCTTAACCACTCGGCTACGGCATGGGACAAAATACAGATAACCCACCCCAAATCAAACCTCCACAGAGAGTTCGAAGAAATTAAGAAAGCATTCCAAATGGAAAACCTGAAAGAAAACACATTGCAACAGCCATAGGGAAATCATGGGAAAATATTGATGAGCTATACACAGAAGGAGAATACAAAGGCTGCAAGGAAGCATTAGTGAAATTCAGACAGATGCCAGGACACGACTGCCTGGCTCACCATCTCCACAGAATACATATTTTTCAATCAGACAGATGTGTCATATGCAAAGACCCGGACCTGATCATGGACAAACACCACCTTCTAGTCTGTCCAGCTTTAAATCCAACTGCACAACACTCTAACGACCTTTTTTTTATATAATACATTTGGGAATTTTTAACATTATGAGGTTCAATTCATAAGAATTAAATGAATCGTGATTTCTTCTTACCTCATACTTCTAAGTTTTTTTAAACACAGTGTATTCGCTTGTACTGGGAAGTCAGAGAGAAAATGAATTAGTGCCAAATCTCGCCATTAGAAAACAACAACAACATAGCTCATCATATTATGAGCCTGTAGAACATGAATAAGAAGACAAAATTATTATAAATGTATTTTTTTAAATATTCAATTTAAAAGAATTAAATGAATTGTGATTTCTTCTTACCTCAAACTTCTATGTTTTCTTAAACACAGCACTGCAGTTTCGGCAACCCATTGTCACCATCGTCAGCTGTTTTTCACGACTGTCAATTTTTTTTTTGTCGGTAATTATCCAAACTGCCATCTGGTGTTCTTTTGAAGGAATTCTTTTCTAAACTGCCATCTGGTGTTCTTTTGAATTAATCATTTCCTAAACTGCATCTGTTGTATTTTTTGAAGAACTTTGTGATCAAGCTCGGTTCGTCTGGAATCTCTCTAGAACCCATGAACTTTGAGATTTCAGACGAACCGAGCTTGATCACAAAGTTCTTCAAAAATACAACAGATGGCAGTTTAGGAAATGATTCATTCAAAAGAACACCTGATGACAGTTTAGAAAAGAATTCCTTCAAAAGAACACCAGATGGCAGTTTGGATAATTACCGGCAAAAGAAAAAATTGACAGTCGTGAAAACAGCTGATGATGGTGACAATGGGTCGCCGATACTGCAGTGCTGTGTTTAAGAAAACATAGAAGTATGAGGTAAGAAGAAATCACGATTCATTTAATTCTTATGAATTGAACCTCGTAATGTTAAAAATTCCCAAATTTAATATATAAATTCAATTTAAGTCACTCAGTTTGCAGATGGAAAAGGATAAGATCTTTATGAATCACAAAATCACATAGGTAGTTTAATGCCATCATTAATACCTACTTTTACACATAAAATAAATGAAAAGTGCCTTCTATAACAAGAACAAAGTGTGAAAAATATAGAAGAACAAATATGACATTCACAAAAGTATAAAAAATCTTAACTTAAATGAATAGATTACAATGCTGAATATAACAACAATAAAGTGCATAGTTTTGCATCAAAACATTGCATTTCAAGGGGAAAAACCTTACTCAAAATTTTTGTTGAAATTTGTGAACATAAAAATAATTTATTTTGATTCATAACATTGTAAAACATAAAAATTCAGTTTTTTCCCTTTTGGTAAAAAGTTCATGCAAAATACTTCACAAAATTTCGGGTTCCTAATCATATAAAATTATTTATATCAATACGTACTTTGATTAGTGATTTTTTTCATCTCCTTCCAGAGGGTGTACAATGCCAGGGCTTGGGTCTCCAAATGAAAAATCTGTTTATGCGATGGGTGAAGTTGTAATCTGATTCAGACATGAAGGCCGATATGTGAATGTGGCCCCGAGGAAGTGCCAATGAATGGCCAGCTGTGATGTGAAAGTTTCCTGCCACTTTATTGAGAATAAGAGAACCGAAGACACGACAAGCATCAGGTGGATCTGGTGGTGTTTCGGTTCTGAAAAAAATTATATAAGTTTCCAATTATTTTAAATCAATTTCTTTTAATCAATGGTAAAGAGAAAAAAAATTTGCCTGTATCAGGAATTGAACCCCGAACCTTCAGCTTTCCATGCTGATGCTCTGACCACTGAGCTAATTCAGGCTACATTCCGATCCAAGCATAAATCCACCCTTTACCTTACTCTCTTGGTCCCATATTCAATGCAATGAATCATCATTCACAAATATACAATGAGTGGCTTCTACATTAAGAAGACATGAAGGGACTCCATACAGCTATAGCATTATGTATTAAATTAATATTAAGAAGCTATTACTAAGATTGAAATAAGTAAATTAATGAGTTGTATTTTGAACTCACCTCATATGTTTTGATTTTTATGCAGACTTAAGTTTTGTATTGTTTATTTTTTTCTTTCACTCACCTCATACTTCATAACTCCTCGCAGACCTAGGTTTCGTCACCATCATTTGTGACATTCTCAATGCTATGTCACATTCACAACTGACGTCCAACAGTCTTTGTATCCTGCAGACTGACCTCCACGCCATCTGATGGCTGACCGATGAACTTCCAAAACAATCCCCTCTCCTTATAACCGGGTATTTCAAAATTCATAGTTGTGTTTTCATTCTTGCAAATGTAAATTTTTTCCCAAATTGTCAGTTCCTTCGGTTTTTCCAAATGTTTAAGTAATTTTGCTTTGGTTTCTATTCTGTTTTTCTGACCAGGCATGTGCAGCTATTGCAGATTTTTCCATTTCTCCATTTTTAAACATTTCTGAGGTGTTCCTTTAATCTTGTATTTAGATTCCTTTTTGTTTTTCCTATGTATATCTTTTTCACAATCTTTACAATTAATTTGATAAATTCCCGATTTTTTGCAGTCTTCAATCTTTTAATTTTTGTTGGTTTTTATTAAATTATCTGTAATCATTTTTCGATGCTAATTTAATGTTGTTAAAGATTTTTTTAACTTGTCAAATACTGAAGAATGGTATGTGAACTTCTTGAATTTTTTACCAATATTTTTATCTGTCTGAAGAGTACTTTCATTAATCATTTTTTGTTCCTTAAATTAACTTAATTAAGTTTTGTCACTGCCTTTGTGATATTTTCGATGCAACACCATAATCACAACTGCTGTCCAGCAGTTGTCTATCTTGTAAATTGACTTCTGCGCTCTCTGTTGGCTGACCGATGAACTTTCAAAGTAAATTAAGGTACACAACTAAATTATTGTAATCAATGGTAAAGAGAAACATATTTTCCTGAACTGGGAATCGAACCCCGAACCTTCAGCTTTCTGTGCTGATATTCTGACCACTGAGCTATTTCAGCATACATTCCCATCCAAGCATAAATCCTCCCTTTACCTTACTCTCTTAGTCCCACACTCATTGCAATGAATCATCATTCACAAATACAAAATGAGTGGCTTCTACATTTTCTCTTTACAATTGATAACAATAATTTAGTTGTGTACATTAATTTACTTATTTCATTCTAAAATCATTAGGAAGTAACATTATGAGTTATATTCGAAGAGAAAAATTTTTCGCCTAGACCGAGACTTGAACCCGGGACCCTTGGCTTTCCGGGCCAAGTGCTCTACCAACTGAGCTATCGAGGCAAGTTGCAATCTAGATGCAAATTTTTTCTCTTATATACGTTGTAATTCCCTCGTGCCAAATGCTTGAAACCATAGCTTCTATCTTTGTAAAAGGCGGCTTCTTAGTTAAGAAGACATTTATTGGGAATTTCACACTACTTTATAAAGCCAGTATGGCTTATATTGACGGAAAACCAAGGGTCCCGGGTTCGAGTCTCGGTCTAGATGAAAATTTTTCTCTTCAAATATAATTTATATCCTTCAATGAGTAGTGTTAAATTAATATATAAAACCGTCAATAGAAGCCCTACTGGCTTTATAAAGTAGTGTGAAATTCCCAATAAATGTCTTCTTAACTAAGAAGCCGCCATTTGCAAGATAGAAGCTATGGTTTCAAGCATTTGGCGCGAGGGAGTTACAACGTATATAAGAGAAAAATTTGCATCTAGATCGCAACTTGCCTCGGTAGCTCAGTTGGTAGAGCACTTGGCCCGGAAAGCCAAGGGTCCCGGGTTCGAGTCTCGGTCTAGGCGAAAATTTTTCTCTTCAAATATAATTTATCCTTCAATGAGAAGTGTTAAATTAATAATAAATAATTAACATTATGAGGTTTAATTTGATATTTGAGTTTGTATTTTTTTAGGAATATATCAAATAAAATGTGCACATTGTGATAAAAGTATACATAGGGAAAACAAAGAGAAATTTAAACATTAGAACTAAAGAACACATAAGAAATGTAACAAAAGGAGAAGTAGAAAAATCTGCAGTAGCAGCTCACATTTGGACAGAAAACACCAAAATAGATCTAAATACAAATTATTAAAACAGTTAGAAAATACCAATGAACTTACAATATGGGAAAAAATCTATAAACAGAAGAACAAGGAGAAAATTATGAACTTCGAATTCCCGGAGAGAAAGGAGCCTCATTACCAAGTTCTTTGGAACACAGATCCAGGGCCGACAACTTGAAGAAAAGGAATCAGTATGTGAAAACGCTGATGATGGAGCAACAGCTTTGAAACATAAGTTCGACAAAACAATCACATGAGGTAAGAATGTTAAAAAATACAAACTCAAATATTACTTATTTCAATCATAGTAATAGCTTTAGCTTCTTAATATTAATTTAACAATTTCTATTACTTTCTTTAGAACAAATCATGCAACATTTCCTCAGAATTAAGCTAACCATATCATAGGTCTGTGGAAACATTTTTAACTACTGGAAAATTTGTATTGCTTAAGCGTTCAGATATTGCAGTTTGGCTTGGAAAATTCCTCTTGTTTAACGAGGCCTGGCTCAAATAAATTCTGAACACGCAGCCAATCACTTTTGATATTCAGTATTTTGAAAAGATGGTCATGGAAGGACAAATGTTTGGTAAATGACCTGTTGGAAAACTTAAGAAAAGATGGGTGGATGCTGTAAAAGAGGATAGTCAACAGCTGTTGAAGTTGAAGAATTGTAAGGAGAGTTAAGGACAGAGAAGAATGGAGTCAGATGCTTAGGAATGTCATAGGACTGTCTTGAGCTGTAGTACCATTACTGATGATTATGACAAATATCAAATCACTTATAAATAAACCAACATTAAATGAACAAACCTTGCAGGCATATCTCCAAAAAGAGTAGACTGCCCAGATCTCCAGAGAAGCTCCTGAATAGCATGGAATTCTTCTCTAAGATACGAATTTACTTGACGCATTCCATCAAAATACAGCCTCTGCTTTGGTGTCAGCTCAAACCATGTTTCTTCTTGTTCCAGACTACGCAGAACATTTTGGCCTGTTGAGTCCAAAATGTCTGCTCCAATTGCTAGAAAGAACAAGAAAAAATCTTGTAAGATAAATTCTACATTGAAAGTAAAGATAAAAATATTCTAACAAAGGATGATCCAAGAATGATGTGTATGTAAAGATCACTTACCCTCAACCATTAGCAAGAGAAGAAAATAAAGTGGAATACACTCTAAACATGGACTCTTACTTTAAGGAATGAAACAAGATTACTTGCCGCATGCAAATACAATAGTCTCTACTCAAATTACTTCCAATCACTGGTGAGCTGACTCACCGTGAGCAATTGCTGAGATCGAATTAACGGCCGACTTACTGGTCATGCATGAATGTTGACGTTTTTGTAATATTGGCAACGAATTACCCAGAATTCTCAGCGATAAAACCACTTCCGTTATTTTCGTCTGCTATAGAGGAATGCATTTACGCTTGCGTCCCGCAAATAATACCGTATACAACGACGTCTGCATCGCGCAATATTATGGCGATTCTCCTGTTCTTCCAGTTGAATTCTTTGGTAGACTCTATCAAATTCCTCTTCTCTGCGTATACTGAAAACATGATCGAAGTCTTCAAGGTCCAACATCTTGGATAAAGCTGCAAAAGTTTCAAACTATATCGGTTACCATCGGTTTCCTTCAGGATTTTCACGATAAGTTTTTATCTTGAGCTATGATCTTAAGTTACCTCATCAGGTAGCTTACAATTATTATCGCATGAATAGATTTCTGAGTAAGCAAAATGTATTAGGATGAAACTTTCTCAGCAGAGAACGCCTTTTACTGTCTAATGCATTTATAAATTTGACCCTACAAGTATTTGAGAATAAAGTTCTTAGGAAAATTTTTGGCCAAAAAGAGATGAACAGACAGGTGAATGGAGAAAACTACATAATAGTGAGCTACATGATATGTATAGGAAGCCAGATATAAAAAGAATGGTTAAGTCTCATAGGCTGTGATGGGCAGGACATGTAGCACGAATGGGGGATGAAAGAGGTGCATGGAAGCTTCTGGTAGGAAAACACCCAGTTGGTAGACCAAGAATGAGGTGGGAAAATAACATTATCCATGATTTGAGCAAAACATTATACAGGGGATGATTGGTAAACATTAGCTCAGGATAGGAACATATGGAGAGCTTATGTACATGCAGCCATGAACCTATGGGTTCGATAGAGCCAGTGAGTTGGGTAGTTACACTAAGCTCTAAAAGAGTACATCCCCAGAAAAATTGTTTGTTTTTCAATATGAAGATGGTTGAATGAAGACCTCAAAATTATTAAAGGAAAAAACACCTCACTTCTTAATGAGAATGCACCCCAGTCAAACCCAATTATACGAGATCGTCAAAAACAGGTCAGGTGCTGCAACAAACAGTTGGAGTAAGTCTCAGCGTAAACAACAACAACGAGTAGGGCAAGTCAACCAGCCCGAGGATGGCAGTTAACTTCCAAAGAGCGCTCCAAGTTAATTTTATAACACCATTTTAACAAAGTTGTGAGGACGACGGCACCTACCAACAGGTTTACATTTTCATTTTTAACTTTTATCTTATAGGTTTTCCATCAAAACTTTATCTACTAAGAACTCTTAACAACTGCTAGAAATGTGTAATAGAAATTCTAAAACACATTATGTATAAGGCATAATACTCACCATGACAAGGCATAGCAACAGTAAGGTCTACATTGATCTTGAGCTTTGCATCAAATTCTGTGTCAGGCACAAATCTAATTTAAAATTTTGCACCTAAATAGTATGTTATTTCCCCATAAAGAAAGTACCCCGAGGATGAGACAGCAGGTCACCACAGAGACTGAAAACACAAAAGTCAAATTATTACTTTGTATTAGGAGAGCTGCCTTGTCTCAACTCATGAAAACAGAACTATACTTTGATTTCATGTTTGCCTGGAACATCTGTTTAATGGTAATGGCTGGGCAGGATCAACACTCCAAACAAAATAATGGATCTTTAATATCAATACTAATAAAATTCAGTGTTAAAAAAAAAACCATTGATGTGGTGAACCAGATCATCACCATAATAAGTTCAAATATACCTTCTTAGGTAAGATCCGTCGTCCTCACACATTATAAAATATGTATTCTTTATGCGCTGTATGTGTCGTCGTCAGAACATCCGTTTCATCTTCAGCAGGGATCCTTCTTTCTCGCTCAACATATCAATAATGATGGTTGTCACAACACCACATTAGGACCAGCAGCATCAACCATTTATACTAGATATTGTAGAAAAGAAGGACCTGCTGAAGATGGAACGGATGTTCTTAAAGGCCTACAGGCAGAAAAATCATATTTTCGCTTTTCTAATGTTGAGGATGACGGATCTTACCTAAGAAGGTATATTTGAAACTTATTAAGTTATGTACGATCGGAAATAACACTATGAGGTTTTTTAATATTGTTTATTTTTTATTTCACTCTCACCTCATACTTCATAACACTCCCCTCGCAAACCACCAGGTTTCGATCACAATCATTTGTGACATTCTCAATGCTGTGTCACGTTCACAACTGACGTCCAACTGCCTTCTATCCTTCAGACTGACCTCCGTGCCATCTGATGGCTGACCGACGAACTTCCAAATCAGTCCTCTCTCCTTATAACCAGGTATTTCAAAATTCATAGTTGTATTTTCATTCTTGCATATGTAAATTTTTTCCCAAATTGTGAGTTCCTTCGGTTTTTCCAATTGTTTAAGTAATTTTGTTTAGGTTTCTATTCTATATTTTTCTAAATACAAGATTAAAGGAACACCTCAGAAATGTTAAAAATGGAGAAACCGAAAAATCTGCAATAGCTGCACATGCCTGGCCAGAAAAACATAGAATAGAAACCAAAACAAAATTACTTGAACAATTGGAAAAACCGAAGGAACTCACAATTTGGGAAAAAATTTACATATGCAAGAATGAAAATACAACTATGAATTTTGAAATAGCCGGTTATAAGGAGAGAGGACTGATTTGGAAGTTCGTCAATCAGCCATCAGATGGCGCGGAGGTCAGTCTGCAGGATAGAAAGGCAGTTGGACGTCAGTTGTGAACGTGACATAGCATTGAGAATGTCACAAATGATGTGATGAAACCCTGGGTTTGCGAGGAGTTATGAAGTAAGAGGTGAGTGAAATAAAAAATAAACAATATTTGAACTTATTTTATTTTATGGATCTTTAATAATAATAAAATAAGAAATGCGCACAACGTGCAAAGATTGTTTTTAGTCACTGCAGAGTTTCAACAACGATTCTGATCTCATCCTACAGTTTAACATATGATATTTCTCGCACTGTTCGCCACATCTTGAACACATGCAGTCTGGGCTGGGCTCGTGGAATCTCTGGTTGCTGCACAGCTTGTGGTGAAATCCATGCACAGCGAGTCTGGTCACTGTGTGGTGCAATTCATATCCTCCCTGAGTCCATTCATGGTTTGTCATGGCGTCAGTAATATAGAATTCTTCCCATATTTTGCGTTTCTTTTCGTGGAGTTCTTGCAGGAGGTCCTGGTAAGCTGGTGGCACTGGTAGTAGGAACTTTAGCCTCAGCTCTTCTATGCAGAATGGTTCTCTGGAGAGTTCATAAACATGTTGTGAGGGTGTGTATCTGGAGAGACAGAGCACCCTTTTTAGGTATGTGGCTTTTAGTTTCTCTAATTTTTCTAGGTTCGGTTTCTTTAAATGGACCCATACATTCTCTAACCCATATGTTGCAATGGGATCAATTTTAAGTTCAAAAAGTTGTAGGGCTGTTTTTAGTGAGAGTCTGTTTATTGACTTAATGTCGCTTGTGGCTCTTATCGCAGCTTTTACTCTGTCATTTACATGGTGTGTAAACACTCTTCTCTGTGTTTGGAAATGGATATTTAATGGGAAGCATTAAAAAAAATAAAAGACAAGCTAATTGAAAAAACCACTGGACTACAAAAAGAGCTCATCTGTGTGAACATTTATGCTTTTAATATATTGTAAAACATTGGTGGAATCTGTTGCAATGTATGGAAGTGAAGTATGGACAATCAATAAATAGTACAAGAATAGACTAATAGCTCTAGAAATGGATTATTTATGCAGAAGTGCCAGAAAGTCAAAATTAGAACATGTCACAAATAAGGAAATTAGAAATATAATGGAAGCAGAAGAAAGCATAATTGAAAGAATTGAGGAGAAGGAATTAAAGTGGTTAGGACATGTTTTAAGAATGGAAGATGAGCGATGGCCAAAGCAACTATATCAATGGCATCCGATCAGAAGGAGGAAGAGAGGGAGACCAAAGTTAACATGGAAGGAAAACATAAAGACATTAATGCAAGCAAGAGGGCTAAGCATTGAAGATGCCCAAGAACGTAGGCTTTGGAGGTTTGGCACGGGAAGACGGCAGCAGCTGTAAAAACCCGAAGATAGATAGATATATCATATTTCCTACTTAAATGTATTTAAAAAAAATGATAGGACCAGTTTTGAAGGATTCCCTTTCATCCTCAGTCAACAACGGACATCTCAACAGTCAGTTGTTAGGTGAGGATAAAGGTGAACCCCAGCAGATCAATTTCAGAATTACAACAAAGTTTTAATAGATTAGAATTGGAAGGAATTAAAAAAAGGATTGGAAATAAACATAACAAAATGTATGATTACAAGATATAAATAGATGGGCAAATTGTACTAACATTTAAATACAGAATAACACTTTTGATTGAGTTCAGAATTTTAAGTATTTGGGTTCTATAATTACAGAAAACAATACAATAGAAGAATAAATAAACAAAAGACTACAAAGGGTAATAGATGTTATTGGATTTACTCCCTCTTTTGAAATCCAAGGAACTCTCAAAAAAATGGAAAGAAAAATATATACAACAGTAATTAAACCAATGGTAACTTTTTTTTCCTTTTTGCAAATGCCCCAGGTTATCTTTCGACATTCCTGGTATTCTCTCCTGGCATGGCGTACTTGTAACCCACTTCGAGGTTGGGGCACCTGGAAGGCAGGGTTACGTTGCCCCGATGATATGATGAGTGATGATGATGATAGTGGTGTGCCAGGAGAGTCCCTAATCCTAAGCTTAAACTAAGATGAATATGAATGATGATGATTGCGATGGCCATATGATTTTGGGGACCGTTTGGGCCTTTAAGTTTTCCTGACATTTGTCTTACAGGTAAGGAAATATCCCATAAAAACCTCACCCAGAAAACTGTCCCGACCGGGGATCGAACCCAGGCCTGCTGCATGACAAGGCAGCACGCTACCTCGAGACCACAGCAGTGGATATACGAAACAGAAACTTAGATTAGTGTACACTTCAGTAAATAATATACATGTAATTGTTTAGGTTTAAGGCCTCTCCTGGTGCATCATTACCCATCGTCATCCCATCATATCATTGGGGCAGCATAACCCACCTTCCAGGCGCCCCAACCTCAGAAGTGGGTTACAATACGCCAATGCCAGTAGAGATACCTGAAATGTCGAATGACAAACAGGTGGCATTGAACAAAAAAAAATGCACGTAATTTATTTTGTTAGGATAGGAAGGGAGAAGTTAGTGTACAACCATTTATAATAAATATTTGGGAATTTATTTCGAAGGTTGGTCATACTGCATACACT